>JAGKTI010028083.1:0-13060 GCA_018397915.1 Birgus latro | reverse complement strand
GAGAAGAGGTGGTGCTCAACAGAGCGAAAGTTAGAGGAAAGGCCGCGAATGTTACAGAAATGAAGAAAGAATGAATCAGATAGTGAAGTACTGCTCCCCAAACCTTAAAAGACGAAGAGAAATTTAAGAGAGTACAACATAGAACTACAGAAATTATCTCATTACTGCAATTTTTTCCTTACGAGGAGCGATTATAGAAACTAAATATGTTTTCTCAAAAAAAAAAAAATGACTCTAGGATAAAGAATATTATTAATATTCACGCAGTGGAACAATGGAAGAAGGTTTCAGCAACACAAGTAGGTTTATAATTATTCCACATCTGTTGCATAGGTGAAGTCTATTGTTTATGCTGGTTTTACTGTTATTCCAGCCTCAGAGTCTCGCAATGATTCCAGGAGAATGAAAGACTGTGCATGGAATCTGGATGGCCCAGGTTATATGGTCTGGCATGGGCCATTGCTGGGAGAAAAAAAAGTCCAAATCCTTTACATGCAGTGGAAGGGCATGTCAGAAAGAGCCATATCAGTATTATGTTGTCGTCGTGTCTACTGGAGACTTGAATACGACCTACGCAAGGAATCTGAATGGCCCAATGGGGTCAAGGTCATTGTAAGAAATAGTAGATGGAGACTAGTGACTGTCCGCAGGACAGCTACAGAGTTCTAGTTATACTTGGGCTTCCTATGCCCAACAGAATTCTGCTTGATATGTGCATTTTTTACGGTGTGACGTGATGGGGATTCCTCTTGTTTATTAGTATTCCTTAGAATTCGATTACGTCATTTTTCTTGGTTTTGCTATCTCCACAGCCTAAACTAACCCTTTTTCTTGTTATCTCCAAACAATGTTATTTTATTTAGGAAATATCTCTCGTACTGAAAGGATTAACGAAGGTTATATGTATCATCCTCCAGCTCGCCCCCCCCCCACACTGAATATGATCGTCTGGAGAGTGTAAGAATAATCTAAAAATTGCGTCCCGAGATTCAGATGAGTTAAATCTGTATTGGCGACATCAAAGACCTTCTCACCGCGACCTTGTACCACGGCTGCTTTGTACATCACGCTTGACTCCACGATTACGGAGGCCAAATTAGCTCTCAGAGATCTTAAATTGTGGCCACTTGGAGGTCTTGTGAAGCTTGTGTGTGTGTGTGTGTGTGTGTGTGTGTGTGTGTGTGTATGTGTTTATTAAAGCAAAGTAACTAGTTAAATGCGTCAAGGAGTGTTATTACGTGCTGTGCTCATCATTCGCTTTATTACAGTACAGTACTATCGAGGCACATTGTACGTGGAAACTCATATAAATATTATGCGCCTCTGAAAATAATATGAGCTGCTGAGGTAGCTGTCCTGCTTGCCCGGGGGGATGGGAGGGGGAGGAGTAGTTTGCGGTTTGCTGTACATGCATTCTACTTTCTGTCAATCTATCAAGAGTATAACAGGTGGTGGAAGTTGAGAAAGGGTTAAAGCATAAAAAGGGTCGTGATGAAATATAGTAGACATACGGAGTAGAAAAATACGAACGGAAACCTCAGTGGGGCAGATTTTGAGGAAGTAAAGTGTTTTAGGCATCTGGGGTGGACTACAACAGACTGAATTCAGAGAACTAAGTAAGTCATAGGGTGGGAGACAAGGAAATAATATTAGGAGACATGAAATGCTTGCGGCGTTCGGTTAGGTGAAGGAGGGTGTGTGCGAAGGGTTACCGTAATGGTGGTGGCAGTGGTGTATGGACGCGAGCAGTATGCCCTGAATGTTAGAGACAGAATAAAAGTTTAAAGTGCTGAAGATGAAGTGCCCAAGGTCTATACGTAGGGTGAGATTGTGTGACCGGGTGAGTAATGACATTGTAAGCGGAGACATGGAGTATTGGCGCTGTAAGAGACTTATGTAGAGGACAGACCAGAATGTGTGATAGTGAACTAGACGTGGAGAAAATGGATAATGAGAGACAGATTACTTAAAAAAAAAATCTTCCAGGTCTGAAGTGGAGGGAATGAGAGGAAGAAGAAGGTAAAGGGATAGCGTGAAATAGGCTCTGAAACGTAAAGATATGGGATGAGAGGCGCGTATGGAACAGAGTGAACTGGAGTGGAGTGGCTTTTCAGGGAATTACTCGATGCTAATGATTTATAACAAGGAAAAAGTGAAGTGCCAGGTGCAACACGTTACCATCGAGGCCTGATCGTGGAGGCTTTACAAGTACTTGGTGTAGACCTTTACAAACGACATCCGAGGGACTGAAAGTATGTGAATGTGGCTGTCATGTCCTGTTTTCCGGTGATACCCTACTGGAGAGACTGAGAGAGAGGGGTACCTCCCTTATATATGCATGTGTGCTGTGTCTCTGTAACCGTTTCAACATTAAGCCAGAGTGAAGCTTGATCGAGAGTACTGCTATCATTAACACATTCAGGCAGTTACCGGTGTCACCCATAGCACCCACACTAAGAATATTTCTTAAGTATTTATGATTTTTTCAACACTGGGGAAATCTTTAGACTCCTCCCCCCAAGAAAGGCCTCTCTGAAGCTTAAAAAAAAAAACAATAAGGCAGCAAGAACAAAACAAGGTTATGTTCTCAGGCTGAAATGGTTAACTTCAATGGGAGTGGTTAATTGGGCAGGCACCATAGAATGATGTGTGTGAGAAAGAGAAGGATGGATTTGGGGATCAAGTAGATGGTGATAGGGCCCATAGGAAAGAGCCAAAGAGTTTGTGATGGATGATCTTAATGGAAGAAGTAACACCGGTTCTGTAAATGCTATAGTGAGTAATTTTATTGTCCTAGGCGACAACGAGAATGGACGACGAATGATAGATACCTGTCAGGAAAAACAGTTATGCATCAGTAAGTCATATATCAGATATAGGTTTCCTACACCACTGATACTGTGTTGCGTCTTAGCGTGGCATGTGGTGTGCGGTGCTCTGTTTAGTGGGTTATGTTGTGTGGGTCTGTTCTACAAGCAGGGCACGTCTCATCTGTGATTCCACCCAAATCAAGTCTTAGTTGGTAACTGATGGGGCTGAGTGATGTCCCGATCTAATCCTCGCTAGATGAACTTGATCAGCTCTGTTTAATGATACCTCTGTGGATGGACATCGGAAGGGAGGGCTTGTCGTGTAGTGGTCTGATCGAGGTCCTGCACGTAAAAGGAGGATATAGGTGATTTTATAGTATTAGTGTTCAAATGTCTGGAGATAGGATATTACTGAAGAGGATCTGGCAATATTTGTGAGGTGATGACTTTATGTGCCAAGTTGTATTGTGTGGTCCTGTCATATGATGACAAGGGTGTTGTGTGTTACCACTTGCTGCCGGGAAAAACTGTTTTGCTTCTCATGTCAAGATATTTTATAAGAAGGAGGATTTTAATTTCAAAGTGTATGTAAGGTGTGGGAGTGGCGTTACTGCAGCCAGTAATGATGCATTGTTTTACATGGTGTGCAAGGCGTGCCAGTGAGTTTTACATAGCACATGAGCCTCTCGCCCCTATCCGGCTGCACAGCATTTAATTATAACCATCTCTGAACCACGCTTCGCTATGGAGCAAGTGGCCAGATTGGACACTTGGCCTAATGTGAGCCACCACCACAGCTGCCAACACCACAGTTACACCATCACCACAGCTACCACCAACACCGTCATCATCACCATCACCTTCACAGCCACCACCACCACCACTACAACCACAGGTACCACCACCACCAGCATCATCACACCTACCGCCACCACTACCACCACCACAGCTACCACCACTGCCATCACCTTCACAGCCACCACCACCACCACTACAACCACAGGTACCACCACAACCATCATCATCACAGCTACTGTCACCACCATCACCATCACAACTGCCACCACCACAGTGTTCATCATCACAGCCACCACCACCACCACATCATATATCACAATCATTATCACCAGACGCTACCAACACCACAGCTACAAATATCACCATCTTCATCACAACTTACACCATCACCACCACCACCACACCTACCACCACCATCACCACCACCACCATTATTTGCTGAATAAAATCGTCTGTTTAATGAAGTAATAGACATCGAAGTGTAGATGTACAACGCCCCCCCTGTGTGTGTGTGTGTGTGTGTGTGTGTGTGTGTGTGTGTGTGTGCAAAGACGTATGAAATTCCACGGAAATGCTCTGCCGCCTTCCCGTATTATGACGCCAGTGGGGACCATTATTAGGGCCCAAAACGCTCCTTTAGAATATATAAATCGACATGAAATTGGTGGTGGGGATGTTGGAATACCATGCATGTAATGACTGAAAAGTGTAGGTTAAAGAACGGATCTCCATGCTTCTCTCTCTTAGGGAAGTTTCATGTTCGTGATACTTGCCTTGGAGTATAGCATGTGCTTGTCTACCACTTTAGTAGGTGGCAAGCTAGAGTTCATAATTCCCCATGCTAGTACTGTAGATTCTGGTGTGTCGGTGTATGGCATCAAGGTCTTTACTAATGTCTGTTCTTGTGAAAGGCGTGCAGTGTGCGGGTTTTAAGGAGCTGATGGCGTCGGATGAGTGTGGTTGGTAAGGTGCGTGTAGAGTGTAATGCTCTAAAGCCATTTTGTAAGAGAGTAAGGGAGATAAGAGATGTGAGTTTGTTAAGAATTAGGTGTTCAATTATCTTGGGTATCGTGGGTGTATACAAAGAAAAGAGGGCTAGGCTCTTGTTTGGGTTAAGTGCAGTGGTAAGTGTTCTATGTTTCCAGATGTTAAGATTACTACAGTGTGCGTGTGAGTACCTGCTACTGTTTGTGAGGGCCTGGATGCCGTGTGGTGGTAAATGTCTCAGGTGCAGATTGCTGATGCCATCCGGTCCTAGGCTTATAGAGTTCTCTGTTTTCTTTATAATGTGTCGTGTATGATATAAAGTGAAAGGGGACAAGGTGTGGACAAGTGGATAGGGCAGTGTATGCATAGAAGTTTTTTTTTTTTTCCTAACTCGATTTATGTGGGTGCAAGATGAATTATGCTTGTGCAGCGACCCTTTAATATGTTAGCTTGCTCTTTGTACGTAGGAATGTGTTGGGTGTTTGTAATGATGGTGGCGTGGGTCTCTGAGGCGCTTGCCTGTTAATTAGTGATGCTGTTAAGTGTCTTTCAGAGCCCAGAGGGGTTTGTGGAGCGGTTGAGAGTTGTGACGAAGGCTGTCTAGTCTTCTGCTTTACTGTGATAATTTTGTCGTCAAGTTCGTTATTTAATTGCGAGAGCCTCGTGCTAGGTTCTTGTGTGTAGAAAAGGGGTCCTGAGTTTGAGTGAGTCGCGTAGTTGTATGAGACGAGTAATACCTGGTGCAGTCAGCGTTACAGTGTCATCGGCTGCCCCGTCGAATGTAGAGTTTGTAGTATAATGCTAAATTTCATAACGTGCCTGTCAGTGTGTATGATAGGCTAAGGAGAGACGTTTTGAATTAGAGATGTAAGATATAGCCTTCATTTACCCCTTCACTACAAGCTATTGCCCATGAACTGCATAAAATCTGTTGGGAAAAGAAGTCACGGCAACAATGGAACCTCGACGGGAGGAGTGAGCCAGAATATTTATAACCACTTCAGTACAATGTTATAATTTACTCTTCCTACTGTTTTCAATTTCACTTAGTTTGGGGAACAAATTTCGAAGTGGAGGAGTTCCCCATGGCCCTTGCAAACCTGCTTAGTATTAGATGCCCTTCCTAATTTGTACGAAACCGTCTGGAGGTAACAGTAATGAATTTGAAAGATGTCATTGTAGTGAAGTCAATAACATTCCCGTAATAGCAGTGCGAGCAAGAGGCGGGAAAACTCATCACACACACACACACACACACACACACACACACACACACACCACTGATTAGGCCACCCCTTTAATCTGCGAAAGCGGGGCTAATTAAATATACGGTGGTGGATGGGGAGGGGAGGGCAGTATGGAGTGGAGGATGAGATGGAATGACGATAATACGATGCTATGGACGGATGGAGGAGAAGAGAGATGGCAGGCTGGAATGGAGGGAAATTTGGCTGAAATGGATGGAAAGATGGAGAGACGGATTGGAGAAAGAGAGGAACAGGAAGAGTAACTGATGGAAGGATGAAAATAGAGATAAATGAGTTGAAAATGAAAGCTGAGAATGGTGAGATAGAAGGACTTATAAACAGAGGCTATGAGTGGAAACAGGAGAAGAATTAAGATGCTGGTAAGAGTTAAGAAGAGAGACAGAAGAAGAATGGAAGATGAGGTAGACAGAGTTTAGGAGGATGGAAACAATGAACAAGGAGAGAAAACTGAGAAGGAAGGAAAAGCTGGAGTAAGGGAGATGAGGCTAATTTGGAACAAAGCTGAAGATAAGGAGAAAGAAAGTAAGAAGGACGGGAAGTGTAGGACCTGAGGATTGAGAAGGAGGAACGTAGGATGGGAAATTAGAAAAGGAATGTGGAGGGGAAAAGGAGAAAAGAGGAATGAAAAGAGAGGAAGATGGAATAAAAGAAAGAGGGATGAAAAAAAGGAAAGACAAAAGCAAGAAAATATCCTAAAAAAAATAAAGATGGATGGCCACGATGGAGAATTGAGAAGTGGGGCAAGGAGGAGATTCGAACCGATTGATGGAGGAAGAGAAAGAGGAAATAAAGTAGAAAGGGGGAAATGAAAATAAGGAAGGTAGGAAAGAAGAAACAGGAAAGACAGTAGAGGACGATGGAAGAAGAGAGAAAAAAAGATAATGGGGAAGAGAAGAATGAGGTAAGGAGGAAAGAAAATGACTAGGGGGAGAGAGAGAGAGAGAGAGAGAGGAAAGCAAGGGGATTTGAGAGAAAAGAGGAGAATAAAATACAGAGGTAAAGAAGAATGGGAAAATTGGGAGAGAGAGAGAAAAAAAAAGTAAAGTAGGAAAGAGGGTGTAAGAAATTATAAAAGACTGAACGAGAAGAAAAAGTATGAATAAATAGGCAAGATATCAGAGAAGGAAGACGTAAGCAAGGGAGGGTATAGAATAATCAGGAGGAAGGAGACGAGACTAAGAAGGAAGGAAAAAGCAGGATGCAAAAGAGAGTAGAAAGAAAAAAAGAATAAGAGGAGAGATGAAAAGAGGATGGTTGGAGAATGTTGGTTGGCCCAGACTAGTAGCTCCTGTTCATGAAGTGCTGTATGACCTGACTCCGAGAGCAACACAAAGATAATGCAGGGGAAGGTTCTCCCAGGCATTTCCCCTTCCCCAACCTAGTCACCAAACTCTCTATCCGCAGCTGACAAGAATGGGGTGAGAAGGAGCAAAGTGCAATACAGAAACGAAGGTAGAGAAAATTTTACCAAACAGAACGAAAGGACGTCATGTAATATCATGCTGGGACTAAAAAGAAAATACCGCCTTGATTTAGTCCTGCTTGCTTCACTGAATGGGACGGGTTTTGTAGCCAACCCATTCCAGTCACACGCATCTACTAACATTAGCTTTCTTCAAACATCAAGATATTTGCTTCCAAAGCTGTTCCTCTCCATCTTTCCTTTGAAATGGAAAAAAAGAAATGCCTAAATAAATTTATAGGGGAAAGAGTGGTAATAATCAAATGTAAATCCTGAAGGTCGTTGCACTCTTATTCATCTGCTAAGCTATTATTGCCGCAGTTTGGCCACAGGTAAACAAAGCGCACCGAACTTAATCCTTTTGCTCTGATATTTATAGTCTATTCTTAAACGTTTCAACGAGCTGGACATGTCGCAGTGGAATTAGGAGGCTTATGGCACTCACCCACCACCCTCTTACTAAACCAGTGCTTGCCTTATTTTCTTCTGGGGTGAAATCCAGTGCATGTAATTGAGATCATTTTGTTGGCGTTTTGTCTCGGCCAGTCATTCTTAACGCTTTACTAATGTTTCCTTGATCTCTTCCTGTCATTCATTTAAATTCCTTTGTTAGGTCACTCCTTATGCATCGTCTTTCCGGTGAGTGTAGATTCCCTTTTTATGCCAGTCCTCATAAGGTAGTGTAGTAAGACGAAGGAAAGAAAGGAGGCAAAACTACCGGGAGGGAAAATGGGGAGGTAGGAAAAAGAGTGAAGAGGAAAACAGAGATATGGGGGGAGAGAAGAAAGGAAGATAGAGGAAAGAGCATGGACCAGAAAAGGGAAAGAAAATTAAGGGGAACTGAGCGAAAGAAGGAGGAATGGAGTAGAGAAGAAAAAGGTAGGATGGGAGTGACAAGGAAAAGGGAGAGAAAAGAGTAGGAGAGAAAAGGGAAGGAAATACACAGATGAAGAAAGAGGAAGAGGATGGATAAGAAAACTGAATGAGAGTGAGGAAGAAAGAAGAAAAGAGAGAGGAAAGAGTTGAGAGGAAGAAGAAAGGGAGAGAGAAACAGACGAATGGCAGAGACCAGAGAGGAAGGAGGGATTAAGGAGAGTAGAAAGGAAGAAGGAACCCAGCGAGGAGAAAAGAAGGAAAGAAGGTGGAGAATAAGGAGGAAAGGGGGCAGGAAGGTTGGAGAGAGGGAAGGTGGGATGGAAGCGGCTTCAGAATACACCTGTTCACTAATTAACCCAAAGTTTGATTACATTACACCCTCTGGGGACTCACCTGGGGGAGAGGGGAGGAAGGGGGGAGGGAGAGGAAGGTATGAGAAGGGGAGGGGAGGGTAGAGTACGAGGAGGGAGGAAACCTGATGTAGAGAGGCTGATGAAGGATACCGTAGGAAAAGGGAAGGGTAGAGGTAAGGAAAGTGGAAGGGAAAGGTAGGGGAAGGCAGGGTAGGGGAACGGGAGAGGGACGGTAGGATAGGGGATGGGTAGACGTGGACTATGGTCGGAGAAGAATAGGGGAGGGGAGAGTTGGGGAGAGGAAGAGGGCAAAAGGTGAAGGGGACAAGGTATAGGGTTATAAAAAGGGTAGGTAGGATGCAAGAAAGAGAGAGAATAAAGGAGAAAATTCTGTATGAAAGAGAGAGAGAGAGAGAGAGAGAGAGAGAGAGAGAATGTCAGTAAAGTTTATATAATGAAGAAAGTGAGTAGGTGGGATGAACTAATAAGTAAGTAAGAAGTGAGACAAATAAAAATAAACAAAACTTACTAAGAGAGAGAAAGAGAGAGAGAGAGAGAGAGAGAGAGAGAGAGAGAATGTCAGTAAAGTTTATATAATGAAGAAAGTGAGTAGGTGGGATGAACTAATAAGTAAGTAAGAAGTGAGACAAATAAAAATAAACAAAACTTACTAAGAGAGAGAAGCTAGTTTAATTATGTGTATTTACTCCTTGTCCTTCCTCATCTCCTTTTCCATGTCATCCCTCCTCCCTCCAGCCTTCCTCTTCTTCCCTCCTCAGTCCGTTCTTCCTCTTCTTCCTTCTTCTGTTTATATTCCCTCTTCCTCCTTCCTCTCTTTTCTTCCCTTCTTCCTCCTTCCTTCCTCTTCTTCCGTCCTTTCTCCATTCGGTGACTTGAAGTAATAGGATGAAGCTCAGGGCCAAGAGATGCAACACTAATATACAGAAAAATTACTCTAGTCTCACAGTGGAATAGGATACCAGCAACAGAAGTTATTGCAAAAACTATTGATAGGTGTAAAATTTGGCTAGACAAATATTTTGAGACTATAGGCTTTAGCTAACTTAGTGTTGCTTATTTCCAGGTTGAAGTGATGCTGACGCCTGCAAGACGTTTGGTTAACACCAAGAACAATCGGCAGTTGTGTTTACATTTCTTTAACAGATCTGTAGGGCAGAGATTACATAGTGCATGGCTGTTCCTTTTTTCCTCTCCTATAAAAATTTCCATGCTTGTTATTTGTGACACACATGGTGTTTTTTTTTTTCCTATCCTTTTTCTGCCGGTTTAACCGGATGGTGTGTTAGGTGGGGGAGAGTCTCCCTCTTTACTTTCCTTTTCTCTTAACGTTGGTTAGAGCTCAGTAGAATCAGAATTATTTTTTTCAATAGATAACCTCGTCATGGGCCTATAGACCTCCTGTTATCTGAACTTCCTATGTATTCCTGTGTACTCCCCGTTCCTTCCTCATCCCTCCTCCTCCTTGCTTCTGCGTACGTCCATTCAGCCACCCTTTTTTCCCCTCCTCCCTCTATTCTCCCTCTTCTTTCTCCCTCCCACTTCTTCCATCATCCCTCCTTTCTCCTTCTTTCATTTCTGTCTCGTCTCTACCCACAGATTTCCGTTCTCGTTTCACAGGTCTATTTTCAGTCTCATCACTGTGGTGGCGCTGTTACATCCCCGATTAGAGAAGCGAGAGCTGGTGTTATGCTTTGATCGACGTGTGTGTGATTTAACGAAGCTTCATGTACACCTGTTGTAGTGAAGGGGTCTGGAAAGATCTCCCTTAACCCTTTCAAGACGATCAATTTTCTGCAGCTCTGTTAATTTCTGATTTACTTATTCATTAATAAATTAATTAATTAATCGATTAACTTTGTGAATATGCAATTCTGGAAACATTTTTCGTAGTGAAGGAGTTATGAAAAACTGGACGAAAGAAGAATTACTTGTCCCGTATATATGTATTGCTGTGTCGACCTATCACTGTCTGCCTGTTACCTACCTATCTATCCGTCTATCTGTCTATCTACATACCTGTTTATCTATATATCTATTCAGCAGTCTATCTATCTGTCTGTCTGTCTATCTATCTGTCTAGCCATCTTTTTATCTATCTATCTATCTAGCAGTCTCCCTGCATATCTCTCGCCCTCCTACTGCATAATAAAAATAATATTCCTCGACCCAGTCATCAGCGCATTTCATCACTTATATGTCTGTCCATCTGGCCAATCCAAGCCATTCTCCCAACACCCATCCACCCATCCATCCATCTATCCATCCATCCATCCATCTGCCCATCCGCATCTACCCACACTCCCTAGCCTCATTTTCGGTCGTCCTCTCTCCTTTCTCTTATCAGTCCTTTCCTTTTCCAGTTTCTCTTTCTTATTTTTCCTTCACTCTCTCTCTCTCTCATTTCCCTCCTCCCCATGCCTTCTCTCCTCCACACTTCCTCTCCTTATCCCCCTATCCCCTCTCTCACATTCACCCTCACCTTCCTTCCCATCTCTCTCTTTTTCTCTCCCCTCCCTCCCCCCACCAGGCCGAGACAAGTGAAGCTTAAGCGAGAGGGAAAATATGGTAAAGTTTTCTCCCTTTGCTGACCTCCAGTGACCTTATTTTACGGGGGAAAGGAGGGAGAGAGAGAGAGAGAGTTGGGGGAGGAAATGAGAGAATTGGGAGAGGACTACGAAAAAGGAAGGAAAAACAGACGATAGGGAAGAGTTATGAAAGAGAAGAGAGGAGGGAAGGTGAGACTGAGACGGTGAGAGGAGGGGAGAGGAAAGAAGAATGAAAGTAAGAGAGTGGAGGAGTAAATGAAGGAAGGAGAGGAGAAGAAGGGAAAGAGATGAAGGGGTAAGTGCAGTAGGGAGCGGGAGGGGGAAAAAAAGGACACATAAATGGGAGCGGAAGGAAGGCATGCGGGGGGAACAGAAAGATGCAGAGGAATGAAGAAATGTTGATAATCTGAAAGGCAAGAAATAAAGATCAAATAATGGAAAGACGGGAGAAAATGACAGACCAGAAGAATAACTTGAGTGAAATGAGAGATAGGAAAAATTTAAGGAACCAAGGAGAAAGGTGCATGAGGAAGGAGGCATAGAACGAGAGGAAAGATGAAAAGACTGGAGAAGAGAAAATAGTCGGAGAGATGGGAGAAGAATGTAGGAATGGGATATATCAAAAAAAGGAAGGGATGGGAAGGGGAGGGAAGTAAAAGAGGGAAACGATGGAGGAGAGGAAGGATATAGGCTGAAGGTGGGAAGGGTAAATAGGAGCTGAGGATAGGAGAAGAAGAATGTGAAGGAGGCATGTAAATGAGGGTATGAATGGTAGAAGGTTATGTAAATGAGAGGAAGAACTTGAGAATGGAACACTCTAAAAAAAAAACTGAACAACTGAATACAGCAGAATAACAGAGAATAAAACTGTATGGGACAAAAGAAAGAATTAATACCCTTATTGTTCATCCTCAACATGAAGATTAGTAAAGCATTCCTTGTATGAATGGGCCGATCCAGAAGCTAGGTGACTCTTACTGATGAAAAGATTTTAGACTGAAGTACACGCAGTTGTAATTCGTCGACTTACATGAATATTTGGGGACACCTGACCTCGATCTCAGGTGTTCTTTTTCTGATCTTATATATAATTTTTTTCTAAATAATTCTTAACTGTCTATAAACTATCTGTCCCTCAACAGTCAAACTCTTTAATTCCTGAGGATGTAGCCATGAAAAAATTACCTCTACGTTGCCCTGTCCTCCGCCATGAAAGTGCCCTAGCTTCATCCCACACCACTCTCATATCTGGACATCTCCATCACATGCCTCCATCATCGGGATGCCTTTCCTTTTCTCGCTTTCCCTCCACCTCCCTCACATACCCTCTCCTATCGAATCTCTCACTCTCCATTAGCTCGACATGGGTATATCACCTCAGGATACATCTATCACACTCCCACATCTGCAATAATACCATAACGCTCCAGAGCTTTCCCATTTTTACGTCTCCACGAAATCCAACGCTTTACGTTCAGATAGCTTTGTCTCACTTCTCTCAGTCTTGACTTGGGTCTTTCCTACGAAAACTAAGCTTACTCGTAAGTTAGTTAATGGATCACAATATTTTCATAGAGCGACTTCCTTAATCCATGCCCACCTCCCTAATCATTGTCTCTGCCATCAGTACACTGTACCAGCAACGCCTGCCCTGGTGTACCCCTTCATGCACTTCATCTTATCAACTCCCATCTCTGCTCCTCACACAGCTCACACTCTCCGTTTCCTGACCAATCAGCCTCACTCTGCACTGTGACTTCATTCCTCTCAAAAATTATACCTTTTTGTTTCATTCGCTTTCAAATTTCAGACCCAATCACCAGTCCTTGCAACTCCCACTCACCCTCGCAACAGAACAAAATACAGGTAATTTCCACCTCCTACCCTCTTTCATTAGGGACAATTCATCATCTGCTGCCCTTTCTTTTATTTCCTTTAT
>JAGKTI010028082.1:0-13060 GCA_018397915.1 Birgus latro | reverse complement strand
TTTATTTGCCCGTGTATGGAGTACAACTCTCATGTGTGGGGAGGCTCCCCACATGCAGCTCTTCTCAATAGGGTGGAGTCAAAGGCTTTTCGTCTCATTAACTCTCCTCCTCTCACTGATTCCCTTCAACCTTTGTCTCTTCGCCGCACTGTTGCTTCTTTATCTCTCTTCTATCGCTACTTCAATGGTCACTGTTCCTCTGAACTGTCTGCTTGCATCCCTCCACCTCTACGACGGGCACGTAGTACCCGTCTAGCAACAAACTCTCATCCCTTTTCTGTCCAACTCTCTAATGCAAGAGTTAACCTCTTCATTACCGAAATCGATAAGGTTTACGCTTGTAAACCTAGAAAAAGTTCTGGCGAGGAACCGATAATTGTTAGGTTTACGGTGGTAAACCTGATAAGCATAGGGAGGTATAGGAGGGTAGGAGTGTTGGTTTGGGGGTTACTGGAGAGACTTGGGTTGTAAGAACTGGCAACTTGACTCTGACGTCATTCTCCTTGTCATGGCCATGCCATGGCCATATCAGAGTCCATGCCAGGCCATGATTGACATCATTTGGGTGTTTTGGATATGATTAATTGTTTCTAATGTTTTGGGCATATATATAGACCTATATGGTATGATATAAACAGAAAAAAAATAGTTGCACTAGGCATATCAGCACGTGGTTACCGTGACAACCACCCTCCTAGGCCCCACAACCAACCAGCAGCCAGTTCTCACCCGCAACCTCTCAGTTTCCCCGAAGCTGCATGCTGTGTCTGTGTTTTTTTTTTTTTTGGCTGTTTTTGCGTGATCATGGCATCATCTGATACTGATGACGAATTTGATACAAAGCTTGCTAGTGAGTTAGATGAGTCTGACGACAATGAAACTCAATCAGACATATCAGTGAGTTAGACAATGATTATATACCAGAAAAGGACAGTGATAGCGAGAGTACGAGTGATGAAAGCGAGATAGATAATTGCTCAAATCCCAGCCCTGTAGGCTCGCCATTGTTGCAGAGTCCCTCAGGACCTGCCTTCACCCTCTTGTCGGATCCGTTTGCAGATCAAAGGCCACCTCCACTACCTACACTTCACCTGGACTTTCCCAACGTACATCCTGCAGTGTATCAACGCCACGAGGAGCAACATATGAGTACTGTATATACCTTTTTGTCTGTAAAGTCTATATTTATAGGAACAATGAAAGTTTAGTAAAGTATATATATCCCTACACGTATACTACTATAGGAAATGTATTTCAAATCATGCACAGTTTATCTCGTGGTCAACATGTACTTGAGAATATAAAAGTAATATAAAATGAAAAACAGCGCACTTATGATAAATGATAACCCCCCACGCACACGCATGAACTTCCGGGAATTCAGTTCGACGGAGGGAGAGCGGGGGGGCTGGGGGTGGTGGGCGCGGTAATGAAGAGGTTAACTGTTACTCCCAGTCCTTCATTTATGCAACTGGTGAACTCTGGAACTCTCCCCCTCTGTCTGTATTCCCTACTTCCTATGATCTCCAATCTTTCAAACGCAGTGTGTCCAGGCATCTCAAAATGAATGGATCTTGAATTTGGCTCTCTTTTGTATTGTTTTTACTTTTTCGTGGAAGGAACAGTATGCGGGCCCATGGCCCTTGGTTCCTTCTTCCTTGCATTAAAAAAAAAAAAAAATCTAAAGGGAAGGCTGTGACCTTCACACATACACATACCCATCCCCATGTGCAAGGGGGACAATAACCACCCACTTCATCAGTGAAATTTTTTGCAACCTGAGTGTGGCGCAAACTCCCATCTACCAGATGGCAAGCGAGAACGTTGCCAGTGAGCGGTGCGCGTGCGTGCATGTGTGTTTGCATGTGCATGTGCATGCACGTGCCCGCGCATGTTAAAAATTAGGATAATGAATGCGGATTCCCTCTCAAAAACAAGATCTATCTATCCATTTATCGCCAGACGCCATAATCCCGTAAGGGGTGGCCATTTGACTTTAAGTTATTTGTTTTACGGGGAGGGGCACTAACCCTCCACCAACCCACTTGTTGACACGTTAGGAGCATGTATGGTTTGGTTATATGGTTACCACCCAGCGTGTAAATGGTTGCTTGGCTTACAGGAAACCATTTGCCTCGTCACTCAATGTAAAACCACCTGTAAAGGAAAGAAGAGAAGTAAGAAGTGACAGGAAAGATGGGAGAAATAGGAAGAGAGGAGGGCAGGCACAGAAGAAGAATGATAAAGGCTAAGGAAGAAGTAGGCAGCCACCACCTACCACTAGTTAAGATGCTGACTATTATACATTAACCCCTCAAGTTCTATGTACGACAGTCATTGTTTTCCGAACTTGGTACGTAAAGTCGTATGTCCTATAATCGTAGCAAGGTTACATAAAACTGGAGAGCTGTAACCCCACCTATTTGATGATGTAAATGGTACCTAGCCAATGAAAACTAAGAGGTCTGGTGGTGGGAGGCATGATCCAGCCCCCTCCCCAGGTGTGGCCCCCCACCCCCCACAGGCCATCTCTCCATTTCCCTCTGCCCCATTGGATCCTGCTTTTGTGTTCCCTCCCACCCAAACTACTCCCCATACCTCCACTAAACTGTATTGGCTGTGTGTGGCAGGCATATTCCCTCCCTTTCCCCCCCATTCTGATGTCCCCCCACACTCCCTCCACCTCTGTTCCCCCCTATTTCTCAAGGGTGTCCCATTCTCGGTCATAGCAGGGAGTGACTTTCATATTTTTGACGGTCGATTGTGCAGTAACTATTAGACATAAGAGAGTGAAATATGTATTTTTTGGTGTGTAAAATGAAGCTCTTCAAATTTGTAAGATCAAAATTTACTTTGGTGCAATTTTTTTCATCTTTACATGAGATAACAATTTTTATTGTTTGGTGGTTGATATTTCAGTAATCATATGAGAGTGAAATATACAGTTTTAGGTGTGTAAATTCAAGCTCTTGAAGTTTGTAAGATACTTGTAACATTTTACCTCAGTGAAAGTTGAAAATCAGACCCTTTTTGCAGTTCTGGGGGTAGGCAGGCTGGGAGATTTGCATACCGAAGGAGTTTATTACAATTCATCTCCTGTGCAGTCAAAGTCCTCTCTAAGTCAGTGAAAAATTGCATATTAAAAGTTTGTTTCTGCCTGTAAAACTGATAATTTATATCAGGTTTCCTTTTCAGTACCAGGCTAGTTGTGTGGAAAAATTTTTAAATTTTGGAAAACATCTACTTTAAAATGCCAGTACTAATTTTTTCAGTGAACCCTACTTAAATACCAGTACATACATATTAATGGTGCCATGCTTTGTCTTATGGAATCCGTGTTGGGGTTGGCCAAGGTACAGCTGATGTTTTCTGACGATTGGAAGCAAGGCAGAGTGCCCAAACCAGTAAATTAGTTTCCAACATTTGCTGGAAGGTGTTGTGGAAAACAAAAGGAATTTAAGAATTTTCATAAAAATTTGTAAATAAGTGAGTCTCAGCATGGACTTTATTTACTTGTGGCTGAATGTTTCATGCTTGGAAGTGGTGTTTGTATGGCTAATTACAAAGCTTGTAGCCACACTTCTCTCATGTTTGTATTACTCAGGGTTGATGGTAGCCACCCCTCTACAGCCTAAAATGAACAGTAGTCCATTCAAATTATAATTAAATGGGCCATGGCTCATATCTGTCCATACACCCACATTCTTAACTCTGTCAGTTGTAACTCTTATAGTTCATTCCAGAGTAGGATCATATTGATAGGTGATGTTGAAGGGTGTGATTCATGGCTGGGTCTAATTTTAATTTGGAGTGGACTTTTGTCATCATCATCCATGCCTTTCTCATAGCAACCCAGGGGGAGAAAAAAAAAGATGCTTGACTGAGATGCTAACCAAAGTTTGCTCAGTTAAATGAGCCACACTTACATTCATTCCCCATCCAAGACCCCAGAATTCTGACACAATCTGATAGGTCAAAAAACATTCCACACATCTACACACTCACGTATCTGATGGAGTCAGTCCAATGACTGTCAGGTTAAAAGGGGGTGCCAAACCCTGGTTGTACCCATCTATACTAAACTCGTCCAGCCAGCACAGTCACTTGTCCGCACCCTAGTCTTGTTAGCTCTTATGCCTCTCTCACACACTTATTTACCATACCCCATTGTCCACCTTCTAGACCTGCTGTCTCTCTTCCTGCCTTCAGATTTGCTCAGATATTCCCTTTTAACTACTGTGTTCACACCCATTCTCTCTACATGCCCANATCGTTTTCACAATTCACATTATTCCTTATTCTGTCCATTCCCTGCACTCCACACTGACTTCTCCACAGTTCTTACACTTTGCTTTTCATTTTCATGCTACACCAGTCTCAGACCTGTATGTTAGTTTAGGCACTAAAACTTTGTGCAAGCTTCTTGCAGCAGCTATACTCAGATCTCTGCTTCTATGAGTGTCTTTTGAGCACCAGCCACTTCCCCTCCCTTTTCCACTCTGCTTTCTCTTTCTTTTGCACATTTACCTCACTTTTCTGTCACTGCATCCATGTATGTCAACTCTCTCACCAGTTCAAGTCTCTCCATTCACCATAACCTCACACTGGGAAGTGCCTTCTTTTTCAGCAATCTTCACTCTTCTTTACTTATCTCAGAGCATCAGTTGGGCAGACTTTTGATACATCCTCCCTCTGTCATGTTTCCTGTTCTCTGGAGCCTACACTGTCCCATCTTTAGTTGTGAAGTGAAGTGCTGATGGTGGTGATGTGATGATTTTGTAATGACTCTCTCCTAACCAGGTGACAACATCAATGACTGAGGATCTGCGGTCTCGGCTGCGCTATCTCCGCCACCTCCCTCTCACCTCTAGCTTTGAGTTGGTTGAGGTGGCACTGTGTCCACCCCTCCTTTCCATAGCCACACTTGCCTTCTTCCAGGTGAGGGGGAGAAGAAATAGGGGTACTGTTCTGGACAGTGATAAATAAGACAGTGATCAGTGAATTTGAAATGTAGTAGTGCAATCTTCTGAACCCAATAAACTTTTCAGAATAATGTGTAAAGACTTTTAATAATAATTGTTCATCTAAAAAGTGGAGTGATATCCATGACAGTAGATAAACACAGTCGTAAAATTATCTCGGAGAAGGGGTCTAGTAGTATTCTGAATGGTTGTAGTGTGTAATGTCTGGAAGATTAATACACGTTCTTGAGTGTTGATGTAATAACAGAACTTTAGATACGATTGACTTTTTTTCAAGTACAAAGTGATAATAACACTTTGTCATCTGAGCAGGGCTGGGTATACTGGGTATTTTCCATTGTGTGTTGTCTGTAGTGTTATATTGATTAGAATGAAATTTGCACTGACACCCTTTTCATCAAATGTACGTTAGAGATTATACCAGCTAATTTCTTCACTAGAATGAAGTCTGTTATTTTGTAATATCCATGTAATTTTATTTACCAAATATAGGTACATTATAGTAATACTAAAAATAATAAGAATGTAACTTTTTTGTCACTGTAGGACAAGATCGATGCCAGACAGCGGGCACGGAATCGGCGAGCCCGAGAGGAGCGGAAAATAGAGAAGCGTGTGAAAGCAGAGGAGGATCGCATGATGGGCCGCTCAAAGGGTGCCACCAACCTCAAGATTGAGTCTTTCAAGCAGTTTCCTTCCTTCTGTGAGGATTTTCCTCCAAGGTGGGTTGTTGTGGCCAGAATGAGGTAGACTTACAGAGTTAATCAATATCTTATATGAAAGACTAACTTGAATTATAAAGTTAAACTGAAAGGGGTAAGAGTGCAATGCTAGACAATTGTTAAACAAGTTTAAACTGTTATTTGAAGTTAATTATTTATATATTTTGCCACTACCTGAAATCTTAGCAAGTCATAGCTTTTTAATGAAAATGTGGGCTAGATCAGGTATTTTACTTGTTGTCTACAGCCTGGATGGTGTGGGTGTGGAGGGTGGGGGTAATAGCAGTGTGGGGCCAGAGAGTACAGGGTGTGAGGGAAGTGAGGTGCTACCCACCACATCACCTCAAGACACTTCTACCACCATGTCATTTGCTAAGGTGAGTCATTGAGCATGATGTGGTAGGGCCTCTAGTTCTGTGTCTGACCATCTCTCCTGCTGTTTTAATAGTTTATATGGACCTGAAGTTTGTGCATTATCTTACACCAACATAATCATACTTGTCTTTGGGAACAGTGGTGAAATCATACTGTCACATTTTTCAGCTGTGCCAAGCACAGCAAGAGTAATTGTATAATTGTTGTTAAGTGTACCATCTCTCTCAGATGATTCGGGAGGGGCAAGCCCGAGGAAACAACAGTGGCAGTGGTGGATGTGTGTGGCCCAGCCTGGGGGGGTCAGTGCCACACCACACACAGCAGCCGGGTCAGTATAACATCATGGATTGGGATTGGTTGTTGTGGGGATCTTTACCTTTTCCTTCACCACCTTGTCATTTCTTTCCTCTCTCCACCCTTCCCTGTTGATGTATGATGGGAATGTACTAAATATTTTAGTGAAGTTATCATCTTGGATTGCGATTTGTTGTTGTGGGGATATTTGTCTTTTCCCTTCTCATATTGTCATTTCTCTCCACCCCTCCCTTTCCCATTGATGTATGGAGGGAATGTGTTAAATATTTTAGTGAAGTTATACTGTACAGACCTGAATGTGGAGAGGACAGCCATTGCAGACAGATCAATGAAAATGTGTAGGGCCTGAGAAATCTCAGAGTTAAAGGACTTCACTTGAATGATGTTGCTGTCTGCAGCTTTGAAAGCAGCTGCCAAATGAGATGGAGAAAAAAAAAAGTGATCCATGCAAAGCATGCAACACTGCTTTATGTAACTGCAGTAAGTCATTAGTGTAAAGTCTAATGGTAAATGGTAGGGTAGGAGCATTTGCCATGAGGTACTTAGCTGCAGTGCTGATCTACATAACATAGGCTTTTGAGCCTGTAGTGGGTTATTCACCCAATAACTCGGGATACAAGGCCACTGCATCATCCAGGTCACCACAGTTAACCCTGCCTAGGTGTTGCCATACTTACTCATTTTACCTACCAACCCACAGAGGGTGGATGGATACTTGAGAGTCAAGTGATCCCAGCTGCCTACACCAAGATCTGAACCCTGGCACTAATGGACTGGCAGCTTCGCAGTCAGCAGTGCTAACCACGCAGCCACCGCAGGGCTAATGATACCCCTTATTAAATACTTCGTAACTTATGAATTGACTGTCTGGCATTTGTATGGGAAACTCATCTACAAAGGAAAAAATAAATAAAATGTGCAGATGGCCAGACCAGACAGGTGGAGCCAGAATTACAGTAGTTTGAATGGTGTGAAAATGGGTGTCTGTGCCCTGGCATGCCCTTCTGTATAATTTCTCATTGTCATCTGGACCCCATCTTATCCCATTGTTGGATGGGGAAGGGTTGGAATGATTATTTACTGACTCCACATTGATGATGATGATGTACTAACTCCACATTGATGTTAATGGTGTATAAACTACACATTGATGATGATGTCATCGTCATCATCTTCGTTTTTCGTCCTTGTGTTCCCATATTAAAACGGGTTGGACGTGCAATGGCTTTTCTCCACTGCTTCCTATCCTGGATTAAATCATCTCCAATACCCAGTCTTTCCATGTCTTGTGTAACAACACTTTTCCAGGTCTTCTTAGGTCTTCCTGGCAGTTGACATCCCACCACTTCCAGTTCCCCTGCTATTCTCACACAGCTTCCTTCCTCACTCCTCCTCACGTGACCAAACCATCTAAGCCACTTCTGCCTCAAGATGATATCGAGATCCTTCACCCCACATCTTCTGGCTACCTCCTCACTCAAAACTCTGTCCTCCCATCTCACTCCTGCCATGTATCTTAACATTCTACGATCAGTACTCCACAGAACATTCATCAGTCTATCTGTCAAAGCCCATGTTTCAGCACCATATATCAATACTGGTCTAATGCAGGCCTCATATATTTTACTTCTGTATCTCAGTGGTATGTGTTTGTTGACCAGTAGGCTAGCTATTTCCTTCTACTTTAACCATGCTGCCGCCACTCTTGTTCTGACTAATCTCTCCACACCTGCTTCACAGTCCAGTGTATCTCCTAGATAGCAGAACTTGATGATGATGTACTAACTATAACCACACACAGGTTACAGAAGCAGTGCCTGGGATGGGAAGCAGGGAGGGAGCCAAGTGGATGGCGGTGGCTCAGATGAGGAAGGGGAGGAGGAGGGTGCTGCCCCGGAGTTTAAACATGCTTTCAGTGCTGCTGTGGCTCGTGCTCTAGATGCTGCTGCCGCCAGGAAGTCATCTGGTCAGTTGCTGACTGAGTGGTTTGTAGTAATAGTAGTAGGTTAGAACAAATATGCCACAATGGCAGAGTGGTGTTTAAATACAGCACATTTTTTTCTAACTTGGGCTTCTTCATTCTTTGTATGGTTGTCTTACAGCATCACATCGGAGTTGAGAATTAAGGCTAAGGTGATGTCGTTGATGATGATAAGGTGGTGGTGGCATATTGATGCTGATGATTGTGGTGGTGATGAGGAGGAGGAGGAGGAGAGAAAGCATCCTAGCTAAGAGTGAATAACATTAACTTTGTCCACAGCTTCGAATGAGGGAGAGGAGGCGAGCAGTAGCGGTCGTAAGGGGAAGAACAAGAAGAAGAAAAAGCAGGTAGTCCTCTTCTCATCGGGGGGACTCAACTAGGCATTATTTATTCCCTTCATATCCCATGAACCTAAGTGTAATATCACAACAAAAAGTTTGCTGACACGTCTCCCCACTGGTGATGGGAGATGTTACGTAAATATATTTTGAGTGTACTGTCATGGCAAAAAAATCTGCCCACACTTCCCAGCAAGATGTGGCAATGAAATATGTTAATCTCTCCCCCCCCCCCCCTTTTTTTTTTTTTGAGGGGTCAGATGATGGCACTTAAATAACCAACTGACTCCTGGTTGTACAGACATCCCTCACCTCCCTCCATGTCCTCTGAAAGGAAGATGGACTGCTGGAGAAGAACAGCCTTAGCCTTCAGTCCACTGGGTCAACATAACATGAACCTGGAGCAACAGCTAGGCACTATAATTATTCTTTTTTTAAGAACTCAATAAATTAAAAATTTGCCTATTAAGGGTCCATTGTTAGCTTTGAAAGTTGATTTGCCTGTATTGACCAATTTACAGTATGGAAAAAAGTTGTTTTAAAATATCACGTACATATTGACATCTGCGTGTACGTGAAAATTTTTTTGTGCGATTGCAGTATAAAACAGGAAAAGAATGAAACTTTTAAGTAATTGTATAAAGTGCGCAGCAGAAGAATTTGAGAAGGATGGATACTCACTAACCTTTGGGGTGGAATAAGAAGTATGGAGGTCTGGAGACACTAGTGGCAGGGGATTGTCATCAAACTTACTTTTGCCTGTGATATACTTGGAGTTGTGGGTTGTATGAGGGCAGCTGGTAAAGGAAGTAATGTGAGCTCCTTCTTGACCAGACCAGTGTGTGTGTGTGAGAGAGAGAGCAGTCCATCATTTAGCAGTGTTTTATTTCGTCTGTTCATCACTGGAGTGATGAATATATATAGGCAAATTTGATTGTTTAAAAAATATGGCCAGTTATGTGACAAAAGTAGACATTCAGAGTGGCTTTGGGTTTATAGTATAGTGCATGTTCTCATTTTGTTCCCTCTGCTCCCCCTTTCTATATATATATATATATATATATATATATATATATATATATATACATACATACACACAGTAAATTGCACAAGAAATTATCTGGTCAAGTTCCTTGTCTGCCTGTAAAGCGAATTAACAGTTCACCAATTTGTAGTACTGGTTATGTGAAAAAGTTGTGAAAGTTAGAACTCATGCCTAACACATAACAAGGGCTTTCTTTACTAGATGTTTTGTGGACTGAAAGAAATTACTTTAATGTATGTGCTGGTGAGAACTTAAGGATGGACCTAGTCTGGCCAAGAAAGAGATCTTTAAAGGTGGTTAGTGTTGGGGAGAGGAATAATTTTACTCAGGATATACCAAGTGCTGTATGTGTTGGCTGGATTTCAGATAATTAACTACCTTGTTGCTGGGCAACTAGATCAGTTGTTACAGTAACATTTTTTGCAATACAGATATTGTAAAAATCATGATACTGATAAGGTGAAATTGAGAGATTGTCTGCATCCAATTAGCTTGGTGTATGTCTAGCTACTTATATTACAAGAGGGATTACTCCTGACCCGGGGCATGTATAATCATCATTTGTAATACACATTGTACTTAGGCTCCCCAACTGATGGTGCGGACAGTTTCATACATGAGAAATATATTGACCTCTCCATTAATAATGGGCTTAATGAAGGGGCCAGGTTTCAGTTCCTGGAAATTAGACTAGCATTGTTTTGGTACTGTACTTGGTTAAATCTTTCATTATGATGATGTCTTTAATAGTCTTGCTGTCATTGTTATGGTGTTTGCAAAAATGTACTGAAAAGACATCATTGTAATGAAGAGGATAATTGTCCTGAGTATTTTTATCCATGAAAAACAGCCACCAGCTCTTGTTGCTTCAGTTCATTTAATGTCATAGGTATCATTTATTTTATTTTCCTTCCATTCTGTTAGTTTTTAATAGTGCATCAGAGTATCATCCATAATTATATTTCTTTCTTAGGCAAGGTGGTAGTTTGCACCGGGTTATATGTTTTACTTTGCCACACAAGTTATACGCTGAATGAACATGGTTGGAGAAAGTTTAGTTTAATGAACCCAAACAGGTGTGAGCTACCCGTATCTTCATTAACACCTTCAGTTGGATGAGCAATTACCGGTTTATTGACAGAATCCTGCAGGGTTTATATAAATTTGCTGCATGTAAGCACCATAACACTGAGATGCAAATTTTCCACATGAAAGAGTAGCTTGAATTTGTTTATCTTTTTTCAGTATCTTTCATATGGAAAAACTGTACAGTATCTCCCTTTGTTAAGCCATTTGCAGACAAACAGTTTTTTGTATGCTTATCAGGACTTTGGACACACCCTGCATTGTTTTTTATTACTGCCATTGGCAGACAGTTTTACTCAGCTTAAGTTAGCCCCCCAGTAGTAAAGGGGTCACGAAGGCTTGTTATCTAGCCCCTCAAAGTCTGAAAAGTTTTCCTGAGCAAAATACAAACGTTTAAAGGTAGTGAGGGTGGAGTGGGGACCCTTAATAATTGCTTTTTTTCTTTCTTTTTTTCTAAAGCTGTCACTTCCATCTCATTGTAATATCCCAAATTGAACTTTGTTGTTTGTGTTTCTGATATTTAAGTCAAGGGTGCATTGAAATTAATTCCTCTTTGCCTGATACTGTGCTGTACAGACAGTCCACATTATAAGTAGCCTTTTGCATGTCTTTTAGTGTTAAATTTCATCACATTATAGCAAGATTGTTAGCTAGTTTTGTTGCTACCTCTAAAGTTGATTTTCAAGTGTACCTTAATTTACAGTAACACGTGTGTAAAAAGTTAGTGGAATAAAACTCTTCTTTTACTTAATATGAATGCTGCTTGTACAGTGAGAAATGAGAGGGCCAAGTGGTTTTTTATTTTTCATAGCATCAAAATGTTGCTGAAGGGAGAGAGAAAAAAAATTGAAGATACCTTTAAGTTTCCTCCATTTCAGTCCATTTTCAATGCAAACATAATGCTTAAAAATCATGCCATACCTCTTACCAGTTGGTAGCTGTTGTTTCCTATGGATTGGAGAATATCAGACTGATAGAAAAGAAAGTTTAGTTGTATTGTTTCCTGTATTTTTTCCCCTTTGGTTGTATATACTGATGGTGTGGATAAATAGTTCCATATTACTTGTTTTGGTGGGATATTTGTTTAATCCTTTTACAACGGTGAAGACGTGGTGTGTTCTCCTCCATGGGGGCTGTTTGGCTAGAGGATTGAACAAGGAAATGGCTCAAGATCACAACACGTGGTGAGCTGCCATCAGTTGAGGCATACAAATAATTGCTTGGTCAGTAGTCTAAATAAGATACAAACAAGAGTTTTCATCCATCATTGATGGAAACTGAATGATGGTGATGGGGATCCACCATAAGCTGAGTAAACTTGTGTATAGGAGATGCTGCACAAAGGACAAAACATGGTACAAATACTACGTACCGCCAGAATTTTTTATTTCTGATTTTATATCTCGTACAATGCATAATGCTCACATACGGGTGTTTTTTCATAAATATATTATGTACAAATTTTTGTCATTCATTTAAGGTGTGTTTGGTGCCTAATCATGAGGTCACAAAATACTTTGTGATGTTCGATTGTTTTTGTGGTGCTGCTTATATACGTCAAGGGTTAAAGATTTATCGGTTTTACACATACGTACGAATATTACTTGATTTATACTTTAATTCAAATACTCTCGGTGGTCACCAGCAAAAGTATTAAAAAAAAGTTGTTTCACCAGATAGTTGCTGCCTGCAGTACAAATGGCTTTCCATCCCTCTTCACTCTTGAGTCCTGCACCTGTCTTCTAACACTTTTCTTCTTACTGGTTCTGTCTTGGCAGAAGGGAGCCTGGCCCAGCCTCTGACATATCTTGCGTCCTTCTTCCTTGTTGTCGTCTTTCTTGAATCCGACTTGCAGTCAGCCACGGCACATATAAATTATGTAATATTGAATGTGAATGTTTACGTCTGTTGACAAACACCCGTACGCCAGGTACCGGGCAGGTCTGGAGCCGAGACCATTTTCTCCAACTTTGTACAGCAGATAAATCTGTTAATTTAACATTACAGCTATACAGTAGGCGCGGAAAGTGTTGACGCCATCTTACAAAAAGAAAACATTCTTGTGGTTAGCAAGGAGAAACAAATAAATTAACACTCACCATTGAATTTAGTATTTACTGGCATTCCCCTTCACCTTTATTATCTTCTTAAGGCGTCTGGGGAGACTGATGGCGTAGTTTTGCAGAACAGACGGACTAAAACTGCTCCATAGCTGC
>JAGKTI010028081.1:2519-13060 GCA_018397915.1 Birgus latro | reverse complement strand
AAATCATGTTTTCATTTCATTTCCGTGCATCTTTTCTTGTCTTCCCAAAGCCAAATTAAATTTTCTTCACTCCAAGCCTAAGAATGTCTTTTACCTGTGTAAGTTGTACATAACTGACTTAATACTTTTATTTCTGTAAAATATGCTAAATATATATTGAAAAGACAGAACTATCAGCAGCATTATTCATGCTGACGACACAAAGGTGTAGGAAAATCTCAAATATGATAGTCATTTTATAAACCCATAATAAGAATAAAACATATTTGTCTTGTCTGCCTCACTACTGAATGCATTCTGAAAATTGTAGCAGAGGTTAACTACATCTAATGCTCACTGTTTTTCGATAAATAGGCTATCTGAAAATGTAGCTTTGCATCCTCCTTCCGGCTGTCAGTGTTATCAGAATTACTGTATAGGAGCACATCTGTCCCCTGGATAAATAATTCAATAAAATATTTATCTGCATGTTCAGTCCCATCCTCGTAACTCGAAAATTTTCGTCAAGAATTTTGAAATTCTCTCTGATCCACAAAATACAAACATTCCCGAAGGACACAGGCAGCAGATTTTGTAAAGAAAGACAGCTTTCTACAAAACCCGTTTTTTTTTTTCCCAGAAAAAAGAAGCCCAAAACTAGTCCTGTGAGAATACTCTGGAGCAATTTTTCTGTCAATGATATAATTTCACTTGAAAATTCTTGTATATTAAGTTCTTGTCAGCGCCACATAGTTTTATTAAGACCACAAGTGGCCTCGCACTGTCTGATGGTAGAAAAAATCCTATAACCATTTTAAAGCCATGGGAATAATTAACTATCGCCAGCTTCTTTTACCCAAACAAAGAATGAACCTCCGTTGTTTAGTAGTTGTAGATGTTGTTACCCCAAATTCATAAATTCATTTGAGCTGTGAACTGAGTGAACTATTGGCTTAAACTACATTACTGAAGTCCACAATCCTCCTTTTGAGGGATAGAGAAGCAGATGAGGGACGTTTGTACAACCAAACAGTTAAGTCACCTCGCAATATCACTGCAACCACATGAAGGTTTCTCATCATCTGCAACAACCCATACAGGATGGCAATAATTCATCTACTCTATTCCACTCTCTTTAGTACGATGACTTCTTCCCTTGTTTAACTTTCTATTTTCTTCGCTCTTTCTCTTTTCATTGTTTTTCCTGTATCGAGGCGATTTTCTCAGGTCTACACAGATTTTTTTTGACCTGGAGGTTTAACATACTGCCCTCATATGACCCTTCACTATGGGGTCATCTAAGTAAAATTAAATAGTCCAAATATTGCTATAAAGAAGTGGACATATGTCGTCAGGCTGAAGGAGTTAATTGTTAAGTTACAATATTCTAATATATAGTGAAATAACAAATCAGTTATAGTATTTTTTTTTTCCATTTGACTAAGATCCAAAACCCGCTGGAGGTCATTTGATGGCCAAGTGTACGTAGACTGAAGGATAGATCTGACTAGTAACCAACGACAGTACAATGCTCATTCCTGCCTCAAAGCTAAGGCTCATTTAATTTCATGCAACCATGACTAGTTGGAAGTGATCGAGCTCCATCACGGATCATAAAACCAATTATAGCAAGAAAACTGATCGAACTGCAGGGTGCTAAGTGGATACCTAAAACTATCCCACACTCACGATGTTTACATGCCGTACTCTTTTTCGAATACGTGCTTTGTAACAACTCTTCCTCAACGACATATTCAGCCAGCACCACTTTTTCCTCCTCACTATGAGAACGTGCTTTAAGTTTGATTTTTCCTAACATTTTTTTTTTCCTTTTTAAGTTGATGAGAGTCTTCAGAACTGAAAAGGTTGGATAAAGTTTTCTTCACCAGTAACTTCTTCAAAATAGAAGTTTGAGCACCAAAAAAAGAAAAGAAAAATGGACTGTACGTACTATGAAAAGTGAAAACATCCTTCGGACAAAGGGGTTGAAATAGTGCGCGATGAGGTAATAAAAACCTCCATTTACTTTTAATAATGGATTTTTTGTTGGTCAGTACCATTGACCACCTAACATTAACATCGTGTAATCATGCAGTTTTAATTTGGGAGGCGGTAGCTCGATCGGTAGAGAGTTGGCTTGCGGTCCCGTGGGACCCAGGTTCGAATCCTCGCTGGTGCAGGGAACAGTTTAAGGATTTGAATTTCATTAAATCAGGCTTTACTGATCTACCAGAAGACCCGCCGACATGTCGTAAAAATGACCCCGCTAATACCAATACACCAGTCCTGTATGAGACAGCCCTAGCATGTATTCAATATGGACGGTGGGTGTTAAGCGCCGAAGTGGTGACATGTAGATTGTAGGAGGACGACTGGGCCTTGATAGCAGGCTGTGAAGCCTATGCCCAGAGTCAGACACATAAAAAAAAAAAAAATAGTTCCTGACCTCTTACTGTAAGTAGCATTTGGTTAATAATAATATCATACTTTCATAATAACCTCTGTGCAATGTAATAAACCATCACTGTTTATAAATACAGCCATAGATTAAAGTTTACATTCACCTGTTCCCAAAAGTATATGGAGTAAATTCCCAGTGGTTAGCTTCACTGCCCACCTATATTTTTTCTCCCAGTAACATATTAGTAAGCATAGTTTAGCATTAGCTGTGTCTAAAACCATGCCATGAATGTCCTCACATGAAATTAATTTCAGTTTTCCCATTGGACAACTAGAACGCCTTTCAAATAGAGACAAAAATAAGAGGGGAAAAAAAAGAATATTCCTTACCATGTTTCGGATAACTTCTACAATGTAAAGAACGACCTGGAATACTTTGTCATGATGTCTTCTATGGTGAATGCAATGCAAAAACATCGAATATAATAATGGGCAGACTCAAATATTTCACATAGGCCCAACCATTAACAAAAATGAAGTGGTTATTTGAGCTGACCACTTCACAGTGAAGGGTTAACCTGTCCTATTACTCAAGTAAGACCTGTGAAGGAGCTGCTGACTGGGAGACCCACAGGCAGTACTTCTTTGATTATCCCTGGAATGATCATTGCTTCCGTGGCCGAGAGCCATCTGAGTGTGCCTTGCACATTACGGAGGTTATTCTCTCGGGCATGGAGGCATACATTCCCTTCTCGTGTCCTCTGTCTAATGCAAAACAATCCTTGGTTTATTCACGCTTGTTCTAATGCTGTCCATAACAATGAAGATGGCCTACAAAAGGTACCAGACGCAACAAACCCATGAATCTCTTTTATGTGTCTGCCCAGAATCCTGCTAAGTCTGTTCTTTGCTCTGCTAAAAATAATATCATTAGTACTAAATGCCCTGAAGTCTTCCCGCTCTTTCTGGTACCTTGCCAAATATCTTTCCAACAACTTTACCTCATCATCCTTTCCTCCGCATTTCCACTCTGATGGCTTTGTAGCTATTTCTTTAATTGATAAAACAGAATTTTTCATTCAGACTTTCTCCTCCAATTCCACCTTAGATGATTAAAAGTGCTGTTCCACCATCATTCCCCCCCCCCCCTGGCTTCCCCAAGACTGGCATTAAAATTTCTTCATTTGATGTATTTTCTGCCATCACTGGCCTCAGTACCAACAAGGCATATGGGCTTGATGGATCCCTCCTGCTGTCCTCAAAAACTGTGCTACTGTGCTTACATCCTGCCTAGGTAAACTCTTTCACCTTTGTCAGTCAACATGTACCTTTCCTACTTACTGGAAGTTTGTTTTCATTCAGCCCTTCCCAAAAATGGGTGATCATTCCTATCCCATTAACTATCACGCGATTGCTTTAACATCTTGTGTTTCAAAAGTCTTCAAGTCTATTCTTAAAAAAAAAAAATGAAAAAATCAAAGCATCTTTCCTATCATAACCATCTTTCTGATTGTCAGTATGGGTTCCGCCAGGGACGCTCCAATTGCGATCTTCTCACCTACCTTTCAGACTCTTGGTCATCCTCCTTTTGGGACTGGTAAAAACTTTGCCATTGCACTTGATATCTCAAAGGCTTTCGATCGAGTTTGGCATAAATCTTTAACTTCCAAACTGCCCTCTTACGGTTTCAGTCCTTCTATCTGTGCCTTCATCTCTAGCTTCCTTGATGGTCGTTCTATAGCTGCTGTTGTTGACGGCTACCGATTTTCTCCTAGAGCTATCAGTAGCTGTATTCCTCAGGGCTCTGTCCTATCACCAACTCACTTCCTTTTATTCATCAATGACCTTCTAAGCTGTACATCTAACCCTATCCACTCATACGCTGATGACTTCATCCTTCACCTTTCCATTCACTTTTCACACCATCTCAGCAATTACTTCAACAAACAAGGGATGACAGGTATGGCACATCTCATGTGTAACTTTGCTCATATCTCTGACTGGGGAAAAAGTAATCTTGTTGTTCTTAATGCATCACAAACTCAGTTCTTACATCTATTAACCTATCAGAATCTTCCATAGGAGTACTGTCTAAGTTTTAACAATATTCAGCTGAATCATGCATACCTGAGGTTTCCTGTTAGAATTTATCTTGGAAAGAATGTAATTGTTACCTCTCTTTTAAAATCTGCTTCCAGAGACTAGGTGTTCTAAGCCGACTCTGTGCCTTCTTTACCTCTGCTCAGTTGTTTACTTTATATATAGGTTGTTTACCCCTGTTTAGAGTACAAGTCTCACGTGTGAGGAGGCTCCCCACATACAGCTCTTCTATACAAGATGGAGGCAAAGGCTTTTCGTCTCATTATTTCTCTTCTTACTGGCTCCCTTCAACCTCTGTCTGTTAGCTGCACTGTTGCAGTTTTATCTCTTTTCTACCGACACTTTAATGGTCAATGCTCCTTTGAACTGCTTGGATCCCTTCACCACTGAGGTGGGCACGTAGCACCCATCTAGCAAAACTCTCATCCCTATTCTGTCCTTCATGTATGCAACAGGTCAGCTCTGGAACTGTGTCCCTCTGTCTGTACTTCCTATTGCCTATGATCTCCAATCTTTTAAACACATTGTGTCCAGGCACTGTCTCTATGATGATAAAAATAATGATGATGATGATGATGATGACGGTTGACCTTCTCTCTCTTAAACCAACACTCAAATCTTATCTACTATTTTTTTTTTTTTTTCAAAACAAAAGCCTTTTCAAACCGTAAATCAATAATTAGTGTTAAGGCAGACAAAAGTCAAGTATAATTAAAGGGAAAAGCTGTGTCCTGAAATTTGGTGAATACATCTGCTGAAAGGCTGCAGTCTGGGGGCTCTCTGCTTTGAGTCATACGGAAGGTTGGTAACAGTGACGTGAGATGCTATTTGCTGCACGTGACGAACCTGTGGATGAGGGCTTGTTCTTGGTAACTAAGCAAAGCACCTCTATATACTGTGTTTTTCCTACTACTTTTACGTGGTATATATGGGCGGTCTCTCGTCTGTTTTCTTATTTAACTACCATGTCGGCAACACTGCAGTTCAATTAGCTGAAGAGCTGTCTTGGAATCAGTTCTCCTTATTTATATGTTAAATTCTACATGACTTAAATTAGCAGTTATATTAAGTTAGGTAAACCAAAGTCATGTTACGAGTGCAAATGTGTAGGCGGCAGTATGAACTCTATGGTTACGAAACGTGGCGACTGTGAGGTGAGGTTACGTGTGGCTGAAATGTAGGCTATTTCAGGTAAGACAATGTAAGTCAAGGTAAAGTAAGGTGATGATTATAGCCCGGAATTTGCCATAAATTCCATAAGAGCCTTTTCATGCCTTTTTCGATGATTTCACCAAGATAAAGCCTTTTTCACTGTCGAGTGCCAAAACCAGACTTTTTCTACCGTTTTGCTAAAGGGTTGTGCTATTTGGTGTAATTGTACCTGATTACAATGACGTTTTCTATGTTAAAACATTAACAATAAGTTATTAACGCGTTAACATTGTTATTAATAATAACTTACAATAAAAGTTAGAAGACAGGGTATGGCGGGCCGATTTAGTAGACGAATGGCTAGCGACGACGCCCGTCACTTAGTTCAACTTTTTCACCACCGGGGCGAAACCGGGGAAGCCACCGTCGGTCGTTCATTCGTTCGTGCCGCTAATTCAGACTTCTCCAAGATCTACCCCGCAGACTAAGTCCCTAAAAAAGGAGAGTGCTAATTATAAATTTGTGGCTACTTTTAAATTAGGAAATGGCCGTGAAGTTTTCATTTTTTTACTGTGATAAATTGATAGTGGTGAAAAGTACACCTTTCTATGGATAAATTGTGATATTTTGAGAAAAAATGCGAAAATAATAAATTTTTGCTATTGTCTAATTTTGCAATGATGAGATTATTCGCTTCAAGCAAGGGTTTTCACCAAAGGGCTAATGTAGTATACATTTATATTATCATTTTAAACCAAACTTTGGTGATGGAAATGCATGCTTTTTTTATACCATTTTTTTACAGTAAATGCATTTTTCGTGCCTTTTTTGTAATTTTGTTATGCCTCTTTGCCTGCCTATTTCAGAGTTTTTAATGCCTAAACATCCGGGCTCTAGTTATGATAGATAAAGCAAGATAAGGTAAAGTAATTTAGTATAAGATGAAGTATGGTAAGATATAGTACTTTTGATATGTAATAAAGCAAGGTAAGGTAAGGGAAGGGAAGGTTGGGTAATGTAAGGTAAGGTAAGGAGATCAGGGTAGGCATTTGTGGGTGGCTGTGTGAAATGTGGATGTATGAGAAGTGGTGCATGTGAAGTTAGGTGGCGTGAGAACATGCAGGCCTTTGACAGTGAAAATTGCCATTGGCGAATTCATGCGGTAGAAGGCCACTGAATGCAAGGGAATGAAATGGGCGTGAGAGTAACCTGGAATTTATTACCTTCAAGTGAATGGTGATTTTCTTCCCCTTCTGGTTTTGTTGCCTTCAGACTTTTTCACCTTTATAATAACTTTTATAAAATTACCAGTTCATCCTCCTTATTCAGTTATAATTTTCTATTTATTTTCCCTCTTCTCAAACCACTTTGTTTAGCTTAGCAGAAATGCCTTGTAGTGGACCTCCACTGTTCTTCGATGAAGGTTCTTGCATTTATATTCCGGTCATTTTCAGATATTTTTTTCATCGTTTCCATTTATCTTCATAATTTCGATAACAAATTTTCCTTTATACTTTGACTACATTACTTTACACGATTCTACCGAGCATCTAAAGGGCCTCTGACACTGAAGGTTCCAGAAAGCTTTCCCCAATCCCAAGACTTCGATGACGACTTTTTCGACTTTATTCTGGTCAATATCAGACGGATTTACTCAGTTTTAAATGAACCTCTAGTGTTGACGGCTTCGCGAAATCCACGTCAGTCATTTCACTTCAGTAACGATTTTCCGTTTTATTCTGGTCACTTTATGACGGTAACTACATACTCAGTATTTAATTTCCTACTGAAAAGTTAAACTGAATCCTCGCAATGTGCTGATGAGTTTCCATTTGTTTCCGGTCACTTTAAGACGACATTATTTCGATCACCAGAGGGCATATTAATTGGCTTAGGAAGGAGGCTAAAATGAGTATGCGAATGGGGTGCAATGAGACGCAGTACAGACACCACATTATTCATGAACTTGAAGGGTAGTTGCGGAACTGGGCGGTCAAGGAACCTAACGCAGCAAATATATACATCTCGTAAATAACTTTACACGTATAGCTTACTTCGTCAAAATACTTCTTCACTGGGATGCACGCGTTCCAGCTTCACAATCACACCCTCCCGCATGCGAAAGGGAACGAGAACGGTCGTGAACGAGATGATATTAGGGAGCGTGGAGGTGGTTAGGTCCAGAGAAGCACTAAACACTCACGTCCACACAGCCCGAGCGCCGAGCCCACACTGATGCAGGGGCCTAGGAGGCTGGAGAGCTGGGATATGGGAAGGCTGGGGAAATGCGAAGGCCAGGGAAATGGGGAGAGGAGGGAGAAAAGTCTGGCCGGCCTCATTAAACTGTCAGGGAGAGAGGGTGAGTATCCTGGTAAGTGGGAGTGGGTGTCGGTGAGACAATAAGATGCTGGGGAGAGTAAACGTGCGTAGGCTGGCAGGAAAGGAGATCTTTTGGAGTGAGTAGCAGAGGTTGGGAAAATAAGCGAGGGAGGTGTTGGGAAATTGCAGAAGCTGAAACGCAGATGGGGACATAAAGATGAATCACTGAGTTACAAGTACGTGTTAGTGTTAGGGTCATGTTAGGCTGTTTATAAGTTGGTAAGAGCTGAGACTGGTACGAAGGGAGATAACAGGGAGTGAATACCAGTGAGATGGTATGGAAATGGAAAGGCTAGGGAATATGGACTGGGAGAAAGTATCAGCGATTGAAAGAAGTATTAGGGACTGCCTAAGAAAGGAAGAGCTTAGGCTGGCAAGAAGGTGACAGAAAATGGGGAATGAGTATCTGTGAGGAGAGGGCAATGGTGTGGAGATATGTAGTTGAGGAATGGGAAGGAAAGTAGGCTGGGCACAGTGTGGGATGGAAGGGACGATCAATGGTGGGGAGAATATAATGACAAGTACTTAGGCATGCAGGGACAGATTAATGGGCAGGGAGTTGGGTTATTCAAGTAAGGAGAAAGAAGAATACTATGCTGTAGATTGGAATATTATGTGCTGGAGAGTGCGTAGGCTGAGGATTGTATGGAATATGTGATGTGTATGGGATGATAAAGAGGAAGAGGTATACTAGGATGACAAGGAGAAAGAGATATGTTAGAATGATAGTAAGGAAAATGGAAGAAGTTTTGATGTGTGAAGGTTGGAAGGAAAGTTAATGCTATGAACCAAGTAGGTTCGTAAAGACAATGATAATGGAGAGTATGTAGGGTGGTAGAGAAAATAGATTTATTATGATGGTGGGAAGGATGTGCATTAACTGACAGAGAGGAGAGGCGTGGATGTTGATAGTAAGGAAGAAAATTATGTGATGTGTGAATGTGATAATCCTTTTACCTTAACCTGGCCTTGATTTTCGACCTTTTGCTGGTTATTTAAGGTAGCTCAATGACAAAGATACAACTATGGCTCTGCATCTTTTCCACAACACCTCTTCATGATTAAAAAATAGAATTCTAGTGTTCATCTCTTGTTACAACTCAGTATTCAAGATGGAGAGATGACATTATTACGCCCTGTTCGAGCAAAAAGATCAGACTAGATAGGCATGGATAGCCTGGGATGTTTAGAAAGAAAAAAAAGTGTATGTGGGTTGGTAAGAGAGGAAGAAGTGAGATGCTGGAAAGTAAATATGCCGGAAAGGAAGGTAATGATGGAAAGTACTGGGGCTGTTTCGGCTACATTTGCTTATTCAGAATTATTTGTTCCGTCTGCTGTTAAGGTCATACGGGTTGATACTACCTGATAGGGAAGATAACATGTGTTGTAATGCTGGGAGGGATGGTTGAAGATGGGTGTAGATTGATCTGGAGGGAGATATATGCCAAATATCGAGTAAGATAGTATGGATGCGCTAGTGATTGTGTAAGTTGGTAAGAAAGTGAGGTATGTTCGGAAATCGTTGTGAAGGAAAAAGGATGCTTGAGAGTGCGTTGGCTGGTAGGGAAGAAGTGTTGCTGAATACTAAGATGCTGGTAGAAAGTAGGATGTTGCAATATACTTCGCTTGGTGGGGAAAAATGTAGATAGGGAAGTGAAACGTGTTTTAGTTACCAGAGATGACAGTAAATTGAGAGTTGGAGAAAAGGAAGATGTTACGATGTTCATGGAAGAAGGGGATTGTAGTGATCTATGGGAGGGAAGGTTGAGTAGAGAGTGTACAAGAAGGGAATCATGTACATGAGGAAGAATGTAAAAGTCGTATGCAGACAAGAGATAGTTTTGACAAGAGAAAGTGTATGTACTGAGATGAGAGTGATGTGTGAGTGGAGGAGGAAGGAAAGGAGAATGAGACGTCGAGCTGGATTGATGGGAGAGAAGAGTTGGAAGGAAGACAAGAAGGGGAAAGGAAAGGAAAAAGTCTCCGCAGTTCTCTTTGTCATTCCCAAATCATTCTCACTCCTCAGACAGTATTTTCATGCACATTGGTGACTTTCTAACACTTTCCTTGTTCTTCATCTAGAACAATTTGACTTTATAGTCTTACCATATACAGTATCATAAATGTCTCTATAATGCCAACATAATTTGCCTAAGTATCACCTACGAGAATGCAAACATACAGCGTCGTATAAAAAAAAAAAGATAGTAAGGGCGGGGTGCCATGGATCTTCCTGCACTCCTTACTATCTTTGCATCACTCACGTCCGCTCTCACTGCCACTTAATCACTCTAATTGTTTCCGTATATGCATTTCTAATTCAGTCTCTCACTTCACCATTCAGTCAATTTCACTTCCACGACAACCCAATCTATCATTTATGCAATTACCCATTCTCTCACTGCTTCAGTCACGCAGTTTGTTGTCTGCTTTCACTTCCTGACAAAATGTATCTTTCATGTGATTTTACTCAGCCATACTCTTCGCTCACAGACCTACTCATCCCCCTCTTTCACTCTCTAACCAACTTT
>JAGKTI010028080.1:0-11237 GCA_018397915.1 Birgus latro | reverse complement strand
ACACACACACACACACACACACACACACACACACACACACACACACACAGGTACAGGCTGAATCTCGTGCAACGGTATAGCGCGAGTTGCTGAAACTGATACCATCATGACAATAATGACGCCACCACCAATAATAACTAGAACTCTGTAACTGTCCTGCAGGCAGTCACCAGTCTCCAGTGACCAGTACCTACTCTTCCGGATGGAGGTCCTTGACTAACAGTCACTAAGACATGAACAGGACACCTCAGTAGTGTCCACAGGTCATGGTAGGGTACATTCTGTAGTAATTTAATGGAAATTGATCCAGGTTTACCCTTCTGATTCCTTGTGCAGGTCGGATTGAAATCTCCAGTAGACACGACCAACTTATTCACTCATAATACTGATTTGACTCTCAGCCATGCCCATCCACTGCGTGTTAAGGATTTGGATTTTTTTTTTCTATCAACAAGGGCCCATGCCAGGACACACAGCCTGGGCTCTTCAGATTCCTTCTGCAGTCTCCGGTTCTCCTAGAATCGTTGCGGGACTCTCGGGCAGGAATGATAATAATACCAGTACAAACAATATGTGGAGGTTAATAATAATAATAATATTAATAACAGTAGTATGGAGGTTTCTATTCCATTGGTCAGTTACTTCTTGAACTGAATTAATTCACTAAATCCGGGTGATGGCCTTTATTAGTTGATTCATCCTGCCACTACAGGACTTTATTCGGCTTGAGAATGGCCTCTCGTAATGAAAGGGTTTATTTTTGGCTATATCTAACCCCTCTAGTTCGAACTCTCCTACACTGAATCAGTCTGTCCGGAGACTGCAAGAACAACAGTATGAAGAAGATAAACCCCGACTCAATGAGATAAGTTCTCCGCGGGTAGCCGTGAGAGGACAAAAAGAAGGGGGGGGAGGTAATCATCGTACTGAAGAGACAGTTCATTTTAGTACGAATTCATGTACATCTTCTTTATTACTGCTACTTTCACAGCACCGTAGTCAACGTAAGAAAACTTTTCGTCTCTAATCGTCTAACCCCTTAACCACAACGTGCTTCTCAATAGAATAAAACCTACTGCAGGCAGCAACAACAAATTATCAAAGGCGTCATCGTCATCTAAAACCGAGAGGATATTTCCTGGGCTGAATAAATTCGTCTGACGGCAACAACCAACTCTAATAGGTGTCATCAAAGTGAGGGGGTTAGTGAACGCTCCTCTGCAACGCTGAATAATCCCGCTGTCTCATTACCCAAACAACAGCTTTTTCCTCCTGCATGTCATCATTCCATTTCACTAAAATTATTACTCTTCTACGTCAGCTTCCTCCCATTTCCAGTAATCACATTTAATGGCGACTTTTTGACCCATTTACTGTGAGAGGTATTTCCTAATCTGGATAAAATTCGCCTGGTGGCAGCAAGAAAAAACAAAAAAAGTCACTGTACTCAGGTTAACAAAAACAGGAGACAACTTCTAAGTTGAATAAAATAGTCTGGCCCAAAGATGATTATAATACTTCAGACTTCTCGACTCCTGAAAGTTTCATGTTACAATACCCATCATTGGTCTAAAACGTGTTTCCATTTCTGCATGGTGGTACCTATTTCATCGTCCTCCCTGACAATGTTGTACCAAGTAGAATAATATTAACTGTTACAACCAAGCGCCCTTGACAAGCAGGAAACAAAAAGGTAGCGGTCCCATGTTCTTATCTGTCGGCATTGTTCTTTTTTTGTTGAAGTTATCATCATCAATCAGGTGTAACTACCACCGTGACCGCCATTCCTCACTCCTCCCCTTCATTCATTTTCTCTCCCATTCCCGTCTCTTCCTCTCCAGTCAACTCCACTACTGTCCAGTTCCATTCCTCTCCCTCCCCTCCTCTTCCCCTCCATTCCTTCCCTCCCTCCCCCCTTCCCCTTCATTCCTTCCCTGCCCATCCATTCCTTCCCTCTCCTCCCCTCCATTCCTTCGCTCTCCTCCCCTTCCTTCCCACTCCTCTCACACCATTCCCCTCCATTTCCCTTCCTTACACTACCCTACCCTCTCTTCCCCTCCATTTCCCTCTCTCTCATCCCTTCCCCTTTCATTCCCCTCCATTCCAATCTTGCCATCAACTTTCTACCCACACTTATCCAAGTCACTACATTAATAATTCTATGCACAGTTTGATTTCGGTGCAATACGGCCGAGTCAATAATTCACCCTGCCCTATAATTACAACCAGCCTACACTAGTGCTGCCTGACATGTCGGTAAGGTTGCCAGTTTAGCGCATTTGGCATCGGATTCTGAGAAATTAATACATAAGTAGCGATAAATTTCGAGGGGATCTACAACTGAGATTTTGTCAATGTTTTCAGCAAGAGTTGTAGAGCCTATAACTTTTCTATTAATGGAACAATGGAACTTTGTACACTAACCTACTTTCTTGCCCTTCTGATTTGGCAACTGTGAATATTATGACGTCAGTCTCCTTATGAAATGATTACAGGAAGTTAATGTTAAGTTAACGCAATACGTCACCTTTTTGCTACTAACTCCTTCAGTACGATGACCTTTTTAATTTTATACCCACTCTGGATGGGCTGGTTATACCCTTTATTAACCCCTTTACTACCAGAGCTCAGTCTAAATTTCAATATAACTGTAGTGGTAATAAGAACAAAACAACAAAATACGTCATAAGATCCACGGGGTTGTCAACTCTGAAGAAAACTGCCAATTAAAACTGTGCTCCTACCTATGAATCTGATTTGAGAGTTTCCGTAAATTAACAGCATCAATTGTATAAAAATAACTGATATTTTGCAAACCATCCCTGACTTACAATGAGCTTGGAATGCATTATAATACTTGGTATACTCGTATTATTACCTTGTGTGTCTAATACAACCTCGATGGTTCATGAGCACCCTATGGCAAGTTTAACATTCAGCTGCGTATGACTTTTTTTCATAACAGCGTAATTACATTGTATACACACAGTCAGGGACAAAAGTTCGCCTAATATTCCACTCTCTCCTTCACAATCCATGCATGTTCGTCACTTCCTGACGAACAGTATAAAAGAACATCATTTACGGGCATAGAAACATACCTAACCTCTCTCAGCTGAGAATACAAGCCAGCAGAGGAAAGTGACACCAAATATGAAACGAACTTTTGTCCCCGCTTATACTCCTGTCGACGTGTTTCTATTATTAGACATGGTAAGCCGTCCTAAAAACCTGGAAGCAAACACTCCCGCATACCTTACCGGCTGCCTCACCCCGCGTTTCATCATGAGGCAATTTTCACGTTCACCCTCCCGAACAAACCAGAAACACCTTACATTACACCATACGGTTTTACCCTCACCAGGCAGGGGTAACAAGATTATAGACCGTATTCTAGGCGACGTTTGAGGATCCGCAGCATTTTTCTCTAAGCTATTACTATACCAATTACAGCTTGATACTATCCTTTATTATATTTATATATTTACAGATTTGACATACTTTGATTCAGTAACGTATAAGATGAAATAAGGTGTAATATGCAAAATAAATTGCTCAAGAAGATGTCCTCCGAAGTGTCCTACGCCACCTATAACTGTACCGGTAGTAGGCCATTTTTCACAGCAGCATTTCACATTTTCTGATCGATGTATTTGTTCGCAAGTAACAAGTGAATGCTTATATATTTGAAAGGAGTCATCATCTGTTTAGACTACAGGCTACTTCCTTAACCCATTCAATACGAAGATTCCCCCCCCCCCCCTATTTAATTCTTCTTACCACCAAACAACTTGGGAAACGATACAAAATTTTACCCCAGTTTAGTCAGTCACAGGAGTCTTAAATATTTGTCTCCGTTCATCCTCTCATGGATGGGACAACTCTAGGATTCTATTCCGCTAAGCCATATGGTTTTAAGTAGATGAATGCGTCACTGGAGCCTGAGAGTGTAAATGAAGGTTATTTCTAATCCCTCAGTTCGAAAAGTCTCTCATTAGCTGAACTGAACCACATAAAGAAAGCAAGAAAACGAGGAAAAAGATGTCAGTGTATTAAGAGGGTTCAGCATGACATTTAAATCCATTTGTCAAAGGGATGCTTGACGTGGGCAGTGGTAGTGTTGGGCAGCGAGCCAGAGTACTGCCGCCTGCCTGCCTATGTGTACATGGGGTAGGTTACATGCTGTGCTGTTTATGGGCCGTAGCCTATTCTTGTTGCCATGGGAGACCACATCACTTCTTCAGCGATTCATTTCTGCCTTTACACCTTATTACCCCTTTATACTGACCCAAACTATGTTGATATGAGAAAGGTGTAAGTAGCAAACCAACAGCACGGTATAATATGCAATAATAATAACAATAATAATAATAATAATAATAATAATAACAATAATCGCTCAGAAAGAGACACAACCAACTCTGCCAAGGCAACGAGAATACCTCCCCGGCACCAGAACACGCTCACTCACTCCACGATACCGGTGGCATAGTGACTCAAGTTTGTTTGTTTACCATGCACACAACCCTCCTCCTACGCAAGGTGACTCGTGCAGGGAACAATGTAACAACTTTATTTTCCTCAGCACAGACTTTACTGACCTTCCACAAAACCTTCCGGTAGGTCATGAAAACATCCCGCTACCACCATTACTCCTGTAACCTAATGAATGAGACAGCCCTAGTTTGTATTTAATATGGACGATGGATTTTTTGCACGGAAGAGGTGATATTTCGTGTATGGAACGCAAAACTGCTGGTCCTCTGGGAACTGGCTGTCAAGTATATGCCTGAAGTCCAACAAAATGAAGCAAACGCGAGTCGAGAGAAGGATGTTAGGCCAGTATAGTAAAATGCATGGGGTACGTGATGCAACAGTTAATTCAGTGTTGTTTCGCAATGGTTATTTTGACACGCTCACTCCAATGTCCTATTCCAAACAATACATATTCAACCTGAAAGTGGAAGGATGAATCTGGGGACGAATAAATGAGGTTAGAGATGAACAGACCAAAGACGGCAGTATTCTAGTTCGCTTGGGAGGCTTAGCACCCCATCCTCAAAGGTTCACTGAATACTGATATCCCCTTGCGTATTACTGACCCTATGAAGGTATCAGAAATATATAACTGGAATACAAGAGGATGTTTTGTCTATATTCTCCTCTATGCTGCTGGTGCAAACAACTGGGATGACATACAAAGGGATGTTATGGTTTAATTACATAACAATAAATCGTAAAGGAAGAAATGTTGCAAGGTCTGCCATGCCACTGAAAATTCAGGCCAGTGTGGTGAAGGAAGTGTGGATGTTTTGTATGAGGGCGAGGAACATCCCCCTGCCATCCGCTAACCAAGGTCACCACGCACCAAGCACACACACACACACACACACACAAAGAGAGAGAGAGAGGGAGAGAGAGAGAGAGAGAGAGAGAGAGAGAGAGAGAGAGAGAGAGAGGATGGCATGTATGAACACTGGCTTACTGAAGGTTGTGATACATTGTAGCTTGCATCACATCAGTGCTTGTGTGTTACCAGGTCCCTATATTTTTAACCACTGTATCACCATGAGCTATACAATTGGACTAAAGTGGTCTCAGAGGGGAGGGAGGCCGACACAGCGATGAAGAGCATGGGTTATAGTGCGGAACGGACCTACCAGCATGATCAGAGTGGTAACAAGGATACAGGATTAAAGGTTGGAAGAACACAAGCGTAGGCCTGTGGTGAGACGACACGGCCTGGAGGGTACAAGAAAGAAAGAAAGAAAGAAAGAAAAAGAGAGAGAGAGAGAGAGAGAGAGAGAGAGAGAGACGAGGCTTCGGTAAATATGGAGGTGAGGGGAGGTGGGAGGAAAGGGAGAGGTTTAGGGTAGGTCCTGAGTAGGGATAAAGGTTTGAGGGAGGTTTAGGGTGGAGGATCCAGGGAGGAGGGGTGGAGAGGATCCAGGGAGGAGGGGCGAGGCAAGGGTGAGGAACGTGGGGGGAAAGGTGAAGGGGGAGGTGGAAGGGTACCAAACATAGCAGTGGAGGAGGACAATCATGTACCCGGGAACCCTGGACATGCCCCTTTCTCTCTCATATGCTGAGCTGTCCTCTTAAATTTCTTTATGTTAGCCCTACCCTCCTTGAGGCCGGAAGTTTCTCTCTCTCTCTCTCTCTCTCCATGTTTTGCCGCATCCACCTCCACCTCCACCTGCCTGCTAGTAATTACACTCCCCTCCCGCCTCACCCCAAGCCCAGCGAGGGCGAGGGGCCTCGTGATGCTAAAAGCGGACTGTAATGATAGTGTTTGTGCCTGACCCTGTGTTCGTGGGTTTATATTCCTATCTACATACGCCTTTAACTCAATGCCTTACACTGTACCGGGTGTTTTGTGTAAGACACCGGTATGTAACGAGAGATGCCCGGTGGTTTAAGGCACTCCCACCGGAAGTTGCCTCCCAGGGTTCAAATCCGAGGGTCGACCGGGGTTTACTACTCACATGATACTGCTGAGGATGAATGACCGGTCACTCTCTCCTTAAATGTTAAGATTTTTTCTTACGGTACATTCATGGCTTTAGTAGTTTTTATACGGGGCAATCGATGTGCTTTATGAGATCACATCTTTATCTCCTGTTAACTTCTCTTCCAACTTAGTACTTCCCTTACAATATTTGTGATATTAACATTAGTGTCCCACACGTAGGTCTTTTCGCCTTTAAACCCACATAGGTTAAGTTAGATTAGTTATGAATGGCCTGCGAGGGAAATGTATAGAGTACAAGTTTCACCTTTTGGTGGGTTATTTACGTGTTAGTTATTAAAAATGGTGAAATCCACTAATGTACTACCTCATAAATTCACCAAACCGTGTACTTTAACTCTGAGCACCTACACTACTGATGGGTAATAAAGAACAGTGTGATAAATATAGATAAGGGTAGGAGTGAGAAAAACAAGTTTTTTTCCCCTTGCCCTTTCCCGTAAGACTTGCACGGCTCCGGTCTCCACTTCCTGTCCGCCCCCCAACAATTCCCCTTCCACCCTCCGCCCAATGTGGTCTTGGGCTGGTTTTTATAAAGAATCCTAAGCAATACTCAGGATATACAAGTCTTCACAGATGCTTACTATTATGAGGTATCCTGTTATTTTTTGTAAATTTTCACATTCACTCTAGTTTGGTTGGTGCGTGTTTGATAGCTGTATGAGTGTAGAAAAAAAAAATCTTATATACAAGCTTAAGCTCGAGACCTTATGAATATGGCCCCTGGGGTACTGGAGGGGAGGGGATGGGGGCATGGGGTCGGGGCGGTGTGTCCTTCACAAGGTCAGACTCCTCCACCACTTACGTAAAGTTCCTCTTCCAGGAGAGCTCCACACCCCCTCACCCTGTCGTCTACACTCACATACCAGACTCACCCACACTTCATTTATAATCTACCCCTGCACATAGCATTATTATTAGTTATTATTTTATTTTTTGCAAGACTTGCTATCCAGGAAAACTCTTCCCGCTTTCTCAAACTCCACACACTCTTCCCTCTGCTGGCCTCACACACCAGTCTCACCCACACGCGTCTCATCTGTAATCTACTCATCACCATATCCTAGTTTCTCTAGCCTTCTACAAGAAACTTTACAATCCAGGAAATATTAACTCTCCACTTTCTCCACCGTCGTAAAACTTCCTCTCTAGTCTCACTCACATAACGTGTCCATAATCTCCTGCTGTACTGTATATATCCTAGCTAATTTCTCAAGTCTTTAATAGGAACCTCAAGAACGAACTGCCTGTATGTGGCTAGCCCTTCCACGCTCCAACCCGCCCTACGTCTTGTCACGGGTGGGAGGTGGGAAGTGCCCCTGGTGCTGAAGGGACGGCTGGAACGCCCCGCTGCCGTAGGACAAGCACTGACCTTACACCTTCACCACCATGACTCTCTTCATGTTACCAACAGTCTACTTAATTCATCTTAAGAAAGGACCCTTTCTATTGATGGGGCTAAAAACAATTAACTCTCAATACGATAGCATTTCATGTTCATTCCTGTTACCAACACACCTACGATTTTTTGTTCTCGTTGATGGCGTTATGGGCGAGTGGTGTGGTGGAGCTGGGTACTGGCAGGACTGGAGGGACGGAGAGAGGGCACGCTGGGTACGAATAGTGACCTGTGTTATGTCCGTGTCCTCCCATGCACCCTGGATAAATACTGGCATTTGCGTGCAGGTATATGTGGATGTAAAGTGGACGTGGCTATGTACCAGTATATGGGTGTGGATGTTGTATACAATACGGTATATGTACTGGTATGTGGCTGTGGATGTCTATGTAAATGTGAAGATGAATGTCTATGTGGAGGTGTACGTGGACAGGGTCTTGGGTTCGTTCATTATTTAAAAGTGCGAATATGGGCATGAATGTAACTTAATAAGCATGTGCACTTGTATGTGGTACGTGCTCTTTATGTATAAGTAAATATGTGTTTACATATAGGCCATGTGTAGATGTGTGCTGAGGAGTATAGGATTATGCCTCAAGGGTGGCCTAGGTGTGAATCCAGTACCAGTAAGGAAGGAGGAGTGGGTGTAGGTTTAGGCTTGCTGTGAGATTAGGCCGCAACAGTGGAAGAAGTGAGCGGCAGGTAAGGGCATGGGTATGGCCGTGAGTTAACAGTTTCCCTACAATAACGTTTGTTTTTCCTCGCCACATCTAACTTTGGAGACTTTTTCAGCGACAATGTTAGTGACAGCTTCTCCAGACTTTTTTCTTTAAATTCAACTTACAAGAGACTTCGAATTGGAACAGACGATCGTTCATTGGCCCATTCACTACGCGGGTATCCTAAACTGACTATTAGCGTCTGGTGGTATCAAGAATAACATACATAAAAGACGTCATCGTGGTGAAGTAGTTGAGGCTTGGTATGATAGTCGCAAGGGTTAAATAAGTATGTGGCTGGTGTGGGTGTGGGTTTAAGTAAGGCAATGGGTATGACCATGAATGTGGCTGAAGGTAAAGGAGAAAAAACTATTTGGTAGAGATACAGGTATGACCATAGGTGTGGGTTAAAACCTGATATGCTGATCAAACAAGTGTATGTGTGGGTGTGGGTATGAATATCGTAATGAGTGTGGACGTGGGTATGAGTATAGGCATGGGTATGGGTGTGGATGTAGACGTGGGTATGGGTGTGGATGTGGACGTGGGTATGGGTATAGGTGTGGACGTGGGTATGGGTATGGGTATAGGTGTGGACGTGGGTATGGGTATGGGTGTGGACGTGGGTATGGGTATGGGCGTGGACGTGGGTATGGGTATGGGTGTGGACATCGGTATAGTTATAGGTAAAGGCATGGGTATGGATATGGATATAGGTATGGGCGTGGGTGCGGGTTTGGCTTCAGGCTTAGTACTCGTATGAGGTTCAGCCACAGCAATAAATACGTATGGGCATGGGTATGGCTATGGCTATGGTGTAGGTTAAGGCTGACATTGGAATGGGTATGGCCACGGTGGGGGAGGGTGTAGTGGGGCCACCATCCAGGAAGTCAACACAGGTAAGGGTGGGCGCGCCTTCAGATTCCTCACGTAAATTATACAGGCAGTCTTGGGTGCGGCCAGGCGGGGCTGTCGCACTTGTGCTCTCCTGTCCTCGCACACATGCATCACATTAGTCCCACACTCCTTCCTTTCAGAGAACTGCTTTTCCATCCACTCCCTCCTCTCAGAGAACTGCTTTTCCATCCACTCCCTCCTCTCACACACCATCCATTCCATCCACTCCCTCCTCTCACAGTACTGCCTTGCCATTCATTCCCTCTCTTACACAAAGCTATCTTTCCATTCACACTCACTTTCTTCCTACAATTATTTCTTCACTAGCCGTCCTGGTCAGTCCATCCCTTCTCTCACACTCTGACTCTCCAGCCACTCACGAACACAAACTTTGCTCTCTATTCACTGTCACTGTAAACACACTTGCCCTCGTACTCGCATATCACGTTATCGTCTTCACTCTTACACATTCCTGTCCTGTCAATATCTACCCCCCCCCAACACACACACACACACCACACGCACGCACGCACACGTAAACGTACATGCGCGCACACGCACACGCACACATACACACAGCCTTTCCATCCACATTCGCACAGGCGGCCTATCTAAGCACTACACACTTGCCCTCGCTCTCACTAAACACATTAACTTTAGTCACTACTTCACTCACACACCTGCCTTTCCTTTCAATCTCTCGCCCTCACACACTTGCGTTCTCCTTCCTTCATTCTTCAAAATCGCCTACCTTCTTCATACACCCACCTGACCGCCCACACCCACACCCTCCCACACAATCTCGACCATCCACAATCTCACTTTCATATAATTTGTCCTCGCTCTCGTTAAATACATCAGCCTTCCTTCACTCTTAACACCTGCCTTCCCATCCAGTTCACTCTCTGCCTGTCCCTCACGCGCTTGACTTCCGTTCACGCACTTGTCCTTCCTGGTCACCCTCTCTTGCTGGCAGTCTGGCAGTCACTAAGGTCTTTGCACTCACTTTCCCTGTCTAGTAGGCTGTCATTTAACCCTTCCACCATTAACGATTCTCCCTAAGCTGTCTATGGATGGCAAGAGTTAAACACACGTCTTCATCCTAGTGAAGAAGCAGGAGACTTACCTATTTCGCTACTAAATGTTTACTTCACGCTGTAATAAATGCACCTGGGGGCAAAAATAATGAAATAAATAAAAAAGCCATCCTGGTAATAAAGGGGTTACCTTAACTGCCACACCTCACTTCCTATTTGTCATTGCGGTCGAACTTATTCTGTACCGTAATTTTTCTTCTCATATTTACTTTCCCACGCTTATATCACCGCCACACCTTATCCCTTGTTACTTCTTGCTGTCATGGCTAATCAATAACTTTTCTTATCACCTTCATCCATCCTTGCCGTCACACTTATTCTGCAACCTTTCTTGTTGCACTTATCCTCCTCATACTTGCTCAACCCTCACTGCCACATAGCCTCTTGTCTGTTCACGCTGTCACACTTATTTAACTTCTCCCTCCAAAATTTACCTCGACCATACTTACCATCACCCCTTGTTTGTCCTTGCTATCACACTTATTTAACTTCTCCCCGCCATACTTACCCTGGTCATACTTAACATAACCTCTTGTTTATCCTTGCTGTCACACTTATTTAACTTCTCCCCGCCACACTTACCCTGGTCATATATA
>JAGKTI010028078.1:0-12307 GCA_018397915.1 Birgus latro | reverse complement strand
CAACACACCAGCAGCTCGTTGTTGTCGATACCAAATCAACGTGGAGAGGTCAATGTCTGCATACTTAGGAGTAAACATCACCTTCCTCTGCACGTTTCGTCTGGTCTTTGATGCGAAATGAGCCGTGTACTGCTGTAGTTTGTCTCGGGACTTCTTGATATCAAACAAGGTGGAGCGAGAGAGGTTGAACTCACGTACGATGCGCCCTGTTGACCAGCCGGCGTCCACCTTGTCCAATATCTGCCTCTTCTTCTCCAGAGTCAGAACCACTCTCTTCCTCTTCTCAGGAGGCGGGGCCATCATCACACACATGATGAAGAAGGTGAAGAGCAGTATCAAGCACTGCAGGAGGTAAGGTATCACCACAAAAGCAATCACTTCGGCCGCCATTTTCGGAGTTGTTCACGAGGGAGGAGGGGAGTGGGTAATGGCGACCGATAGTGGCGTCACGAGTGTAAACAGAGGGGATCGGCGCGCGCGGNCCCAGAATGTCCGGTTAGTGAGTATGTCCAGTTATTGGACGTCCGGATAATGGAGGGATTACTGTATGTAGTTCCATTTGTACTTAATAAGGAGTTGTTCCAAGCTTTACTTGTTGCTCGCGACTTGAGTGATGCCATATTGGGGAATGTAGGCCACATGGATAATGGCAGTGCTCTAGTTGCTTCATTACGGAACACTGTGCATGCATTTCAAATTGAATCTGATGCTCGCTATCAGGATTTGAGCAATTACATAGACTATCTCATGTCAGATCATCCATGGAGTCGCCGCTCCAGGAGGGGTGCGATCGACATATTGGGGCAGTTTGCCAATGTTTTGTTTGGAACAGCTACTCAACAACAGGTTGATGACATTCATGCTAGATTAGGGAGCCTTGAGACGATGTCAGAGAAGTAGAGGTTAATATTATATGTTCATTCCAAGGTATTGAATAGTACAATAAGGAATGTGTCACATATGCAGGCAGCACTGTTGAAGATACAGAAGGCTGCAAATATTTCTTACAGTATCATACGATTGTATTCACTGAAGACCTTAGAGTTGGAAAATGAAGTAAGGATGTATGAGGCTTTTTTTAACCTTCAACTCGCCCTGTCTGACATAATAGCTGATCACTTTAGAATTAAGTTGGGCATACAAGAAATGCTTCAGGCTAGGCTGAGTTTAGATATTGTCCCTAACGAAATCTTATTGGAATTATTGGGGAATATCTCACTCAAGGAGCCGGGTCTACTTTTCCCAGCGAGGCCAGAATATCTAGCACTGTACCATGACATCATCAAAGTTGTACCTCGAGGTTACATGTCAGCTGTGTGCTTTTACTTACCAATACCGGTGTTGGGTGACCCTTCTGATGTATTTGACATCTTTAGGATCACCTCACTTCCTTACAGTGTGCCTGCTACGGAGGTCTACATGAGAGTACTTCACCAGAGTAACTTCCTTGCTTTCACGGAAGACCGCCTCCATTATGTGCTGTTTCAAGATTTCACCAGTTGCAGGGATCACCAGGACTTGGTGATCTGTGAACCTTTGGGATCCGTCTATCATGTGTCGACCTCATCTTGTGAGAGTGATTCTTTTCTCAACAGAAACAATGCTACAAAACTCTGTAGGAAAGAAATCTTAACTTCATTCAGTCCAGTTTCTATGAAAATGAAAAATCATTGGTGCTTCTCGACAGCACAACCTTTGTATTTCACGTTAAAGTGTGCTGTAAATCCTATTAGGAAGACAGTGCAAATTGTTAAGGGAGTAGGTAAATTGGTCTTGAGAGATGGCTGTAGTGCTCACAGTGAAGCCTTGACCCTTCCTGCTTATGCAACTCTCACTGTAGAAACTAAGCTCACTGTTTACCCCCATCTCCTAAACCTCAGTACCTCACTCACAAATGCTGAACTTACAGCTATCAAGGACTTACCCACTTTACGGCCTAACCTTAACATTACTCCTCTGTTTCTGGATGATCTCCTTAAATATCAAAGTCAGATGAAGTTGACTGAACCTCTCAAACCCTTCAGTTCCTCCACTTTCTTCTGGTACTATGTCCATGCTGCAATAGCTCTCTTTCTAGTTCTCCTGTCCGCATATATCCTTTACAAGTGTTACACTAATGGCTGTGGGTGTACATGTTGCAGACTTGAGTCCATAATCAGACGTTGACGTGCACGGAACCCCGCCATGCTCTACTCACGACGAGGACGTGTGATTTCATCTTTGGGGGGAGAAATGTCGGGAAGCCGACAAGCCTCCCCTCAGGCAGATGTAAGCAGACACACAGCTGTAACAGGTGTGGAGACGAGTACACCTGCTGGATGTGAGTTTAGGGTGAAACACGGACAGAAGAGAGTAGGGAATTGGATGTCAACTCTACGTATAGTTGCGGACAATAGGTATAGGGAGGTGGAGTATGGAAGGAACGCTGAAAGAGAAAGTAAAGTAAAGTAAATGAAAGGAGGAGAGAGAGTAAGAGGAGTGGTGGTGGGATTGGTTAGATGTTTGTGCAGACATGTGTTGATCTATGCAGTTTGCGGCTGTGGGAGCATATGTTGAAGCGACACTTTTGCTCGGGCCTCTACGGTGGATGACACACGGGTGACGTGTGGATGAGGGCGGTGGATGAGTGGGTGAGGCCATCACCCACCTCGCAACCATGTGACCTGCTGGTGAACATCAGCAACCCTTGAGGCCAGGATAGGTTACGGAGCTCAGTTTGGAGCTCAGAGCTCTGGGTAACGCCGTGACGGGAGGACGTAGCCTGACGCAGCCTGACGGGACAGCGACACGTCACGAGGGAAATTACTGTGTAGCCGAAAGGGAGTAAAGTCCAGGGGCGACATGAGTGCATTTCTGTTGACAGTAAGTTAAAAGTACAAGCTTATTGTAATCACAGGTACAACTTGTGAACAGTGCTATTATTTTGTCTGTCGTCTGGGACTGGTAGACAGGACTCCTAGTTAGAAACGGAAGGAGAGAAGATTTTAAATGTTTAAATGTGTTTATCTTGTACTAATGTAACAGTGTAACTTAATATATATAAGTAAATAAAGGGGAGTGCTTTACTTATAACAGCACTAGTGATTATTATAGGATTAAATATATAAGGTTGATTTTAAAGCACAGAACTTTTATGAAAACTTTAATTAATTAATATAGTGTTAGTAATAAAGTGAACTGAGTGTAGATGTTTTAGTGCGGTTTCTAGCACGGAACTTTATATGAAGTGAAATGAGGTGGGAAAATACCTCATGATTTTTATGTTTGTAAATATCTTGTGAATACTCTTTTATAATTAAAGCCTAGAAAAGCCATATCATTTTTTCACTTCTTCCAGTTCCCAGTTCTGAGTATAAGTGCATAGTGAGGACCGAAGTCGCGCATTGCCAGTGTCTCATGATTCACGCTACCAAAGTATTAAATACGGGAGGATAATATTCCCGAGATAAATATCATTTCTGTATCAAGGGAGGGCGTGACAGATATCACCCATTCGGGGGGGTCCTGCCAGCAAGATCTCCGCCAACAAACCTTGGCAGCTTTTGTCTGTTGACGTTGTCGAACCCCTGCCACCTAGATCCGGCTACAGATACATCGTCACATTCGTCGACGTTTACTGTTCCTGATTGCTTGTCCAGCTAAGGAACACACTGCCGTCGCCATAGCCGACGCCCTCATGCGCCACATCTTCCCCTACTTTGGCGTTCCCCAGGCCATTCTCTCCGAAAACGCCCCAGAGTTCACGGGGCAAATATGGAAAGAGCTACCCACCCTATTCAGATCCTCCATTTCCCACTCCCACTCCTCCCCCTACTGGAAATGGGGTATGCAAAAGGAGCCATCGGACCCTAATAAACCAAATCAGGACCCGAATTCAAAGCACCCAACACCAAGAATGGCCTGCACACGTCAAGATCGTTCAACGGGGAATGAACACCTGCCCCCGCGACGACGGCATCACCCACCATGAGCGAGTGTTCAGAGAGATGCCCCGCCTCCTCCCTCTCCGACAGCACCTCCAACCCTCCGCTCACTCCCCACCCACTGACCCCCTATATCACCTGAAGCGCAGGTTACAACACCTGCATGCACACCAAGACGCTCAAGCTGATTCCTCCCCTGCTAACCCTTACAAACCAGGTGATGAGGTTTTTGTTGCCCACCTCCCCACCCCCAATAAGATTGCCCCTCGTTTCATGGGACCTTATACCATCACTAGAGTCCCCAACCCCATCCAAGTCGTCGTCGACTGCAACGGAACCTCCCGCACCTACAGGAATCGTCACGTCCGCCCCACCCGGGACTCCCCAACCCCAGCCTCTCCCTCCCTAACCACCCGAGCAAGCTCAACACCGCCCACTCCCCATGAGGAGCCTTTTCTCTATTATTCATCCCCATCCCCTTCCCCATCGGTTTTCACCGCCCCCTCGCTGCTCGAAACTCCTGCACCACGCCCACGCACTACACTCACCCCACCACTAAGTTCCCCAGCAGCTGCCACACCGCCCACTCCACATGCTCAGCACACACCCGTAGGAAATTCCACACCGACCACCCCGCGCTCCGCGCCCAGCCTAACCCCTACCCCACCAACCACGACAACCAACCACACCACACCACCTCACTCTCCGCCCGCCCCCGCTCCACCATCCCATTCCCTGTTGCCACCCGCTCAACAACTAACCACCACCATTACCCGTTCCAGTCGTATCTCACGCCCACCAGCCCGCTACACCTCAACCCCCACGCCCACCCCTTCACCCACTAACAGCCAACCGCCCACCCCACCCCCATAACCCTTCCTATTCCTCATCTCGCATGGAAAAACCCACCCCGCCGAACTCCCATGGGAACACCGCCCCAAAACTCCACAGGCAATATAAACCGCACCGGACTATCTCTAGCCAGCATTCGCCTCTAAGATACCACCATCACCACCACCATGCGCGTCACGAGAATCACTTGGATCCCCACCTTTGGGCGACATCAATGCATCAGAAGCACACAACACCTGTTGCAACTTCTCCAGCAAACAAACCACCCTTCCACTCTTCGTGTCGCCTACGCCCACCACCTGCATGCCAATATACCAACCGACCACTGGACTACCTTCCCAAGTCACCTCGGACCCATCCACCAAACGGCCAACACCAACCTATACCACCTCCAGTCACAGGGTCATGACTTTGTTACCGAGGAGGGTGGTGAAATACAGGAGTTAGGGGTTGGAGCCACAGACAACACAACGGCCAGAGCAGATGACACCAGCACCCCCAACCCCTCCAGTACCACCAGGGGAGTCGCTGACACGGAGCGGCTGGGAACAGGAACGACGCACCTGTATCACTTCCCAGCACCCCTCTTGCTCCCAGGTGGTGACCCAGAAAGGTAGCAGTCGCCAGCGCCTAGTCTCCGGCCGAAATTCCACTCGCCAGGTAAGGGGTTGAGTTTACAACTCCACGCAACACCGCGGTATTGGCCACAGTCATACCAGGTACGGGGCAGAAACGGCCACAGTCCATTCCCCAGTTGCATCCCCGCTACAGGGCTGCAACACGGACGCGTGTCGGCTGGGCAGGACAGGCCATAAGTCGTCCGACTCCTGTAGTCGTTCCCCCGAGTGGCGCCGCAGTATTGGCCACAAGCCGTACTGGGTATGAGGCAGGATCGGCCACAGTCCGTCCCTCTGTTACTAGTCCTCTCAGCTCCCCAGTACGGGCCAATAGCCGCACCAGAGCTACAACCTCCTGTGCCACTAAGATGTCGGCCACTAGTCACGTCAGGCCAGAGGTAAAGCAGGCTATTAGCTGCACTGAAGCTGTTGTCCCCTGTGCCACCAGGACGTCAGCCATTAGTCACGTAAGGCCAGCGGTAAAGCAGGCCACTAGTCACATTGAAGCTGATGTCCCCTGTGTCACCCCGACGTTGGCCATTAGTCACGTCAGGCCAGAGGCAGAGCAGGCCACTAGCTGCATTAAAGCTGATGTCCCCTGTGCTACCACAACATTGGCCACTAGTCACATCAGGTCGGATGTAGAGCAGGCCACAGTCCGCTTCTCTCCTACAGAAGGACCCGCAGCCAGAAAGGACCCCTCCCCTGAGCCGTGGCAAGGCCTCATCCGAGGCCTTGGTTCCCTGCAACTCTACCAGGGTGAACAGCGGCCGAAGCAGAGCCCCCACAGACCCCACAGCCGACGTCGGCCCCTGTCTACTACTCCCCCAGCCCGAGGTCCCTGTGTGACGACCCTGTCGGCGCCGCCATCCTCCAGCCATTGCTGCAGTCCAGCCGCCCCGGGTTCCAGTACCCTGGGTCCTCAGTTGCCCCAGGAGTTGCCCCGAACACAAGGGCGCAACTTACCTGTGGGCGAGGCCTCCCCGAGTCTCTCCCAGACTCGACGACAGGCCCGTCTCCTGGCTCTCTTCGGGCCGAGCCCCTAGTCCCACGACTATGTGTGGGGCCCTGTCCAGGGCCGCGCCACTCTGCCCTTCCTCCGGACGGAGGAATCAACCTTGGGTCCACCAGTGGTAATGAAGTGAGTGGACTTTACATATGTGTGTGCTTTCTCGACCCAGATATCTGTGAGCATTAACTTATACCATACGAGTGATTCCCTACAGTGTATTCTCGCGTTAAGTGACCAGGAACCCAGAGTATAAGATTGGACGAGCCTAACAGTCAACTGTAGCCTGACTTATATCCCGAGTAGAGTCCCGCGCCCCCCTCTCCAGTGAATGAAATGCCATTGTGACCAACAGAACAATAATATTGTGTCGATTGTGCCATTCCCTTGTTATTAACACTCTCCCTCCCCAACCCACCGGCACGCAAGTGAAACACCTCAGTGGCTAACAGAAGGAATATATATTATTTCCATTGCGCCTTCCCCTCGTGAATTAAACCTCCACCCACCCCAGTGTCCGGGCACGTTAGTCAGGGTATGCCAGAATATCGCAGTCCCCCCGTCAGTGATCACTATGTGGCAGACTCTACCTGAGATAGACTTCCGGCCAACAGGTGTCTATGACACAGGTGTTAACATAACTTATATACAGTGCCGTCCAGTGCTATACGGGTTTGGGAAATTGTAGTAAATTCATTCCTGTGTCTTAAATCATAAATGTATTTCATGTGCCATAAGTGTTGGGTAAATAATACCATACTTCTACCGTCGGTATAATGACAGACTTCCCGTCAAGTAAAACCTTATGTTAAGTGTTAACCCATCCCTGACCAGCCCAGTTTGTAATATATTTGTTGATGTACAATTGTCCCTGGGGAGATATCTGGAATACATGTGTGTAATACTTACTGCCTTGTTTTTGTGTCCAGTCGTACTCTTTAGAGTTACCGACCCGGTCTAGAATGGGGACCTGCTGTAGCCTGCGTATTTGAGGGCAAGAAACCGACCCACAAATACGTAGCATAACAGGCATAATACTGTTGCGTCCCACGTCCCCACACTGCCACAGGCTCCAACAGCAGTAGTTCAGTATAGGAAGGGCGTTGCCCAGTGAGTCGTTCTTCCTATGGTCAGCCTTTAGGTGTATAACTCACAAGATCAGCTGAGGTGAATATAAACACTGGCTTCTTAAAGCTGACTGCCTTTATTTTCCAAACAGTTCCACTTTATGCTTGCTAACTTCACTTCACTGTTTTCACAAGTACCGAAAATATACAAACTTCTACAACACTTCTCTGTGTTTGCCAACAACACTTCAGTAACTTCACAAGTACCGAAAATATACACACTTCACTGAAACTGACCGAGGCCCAACCTTAAAAACCCTCCTACACTCTCATCCCCCATCCTTACACAGTACAGTATAAGCTTGCATTATTCAGGAAACTTCCAGCACGAACTCGACGGTGCAACAGTTAACAGTTGCCTACTAAGAAACAACCAAAATACGCCAGTCTTCTTACATTACATAACACTCTAAATCAATTACCAAACTTAAATTAAAATACATAGTTTAACGAACTATCACGTAAATAAAACATTACAGAGAAAAAGAGCATACAAATTAATGCATAACTAACGAAATAACTATGCTCACTATGCAAGCTGGCAACTCTGACTCGTGCCAATACCAGCCTACCGTAAACAGGAAACACTGAGAAGGTTCCCGAACACCTAACTGGCAAATCCCCCTTCGTAGCAATATGTAGGTGATGATTTTGAGACTGGATGTGCTTGTTGTCAACATTTGCTTTTTAAATGGGGGTAATACAGACCAACTTAATTCACAAAATGGTATAATAATAATAAACAAAGAACAAGATTAACACAATTGTTTAAATTACTAGTTCTGTCATACGCCAAAACAGTTTCTCATACTTACCCGGCTACAGTAAGTTACTAAATAAGAAAATATGAGACTGCAGTGTTTGCCAACTCCGGCACTTTCCTTCAATGGACACACCAGTTATAGCTGAACTTCGCCCAACTCTTATCTGAAGTACTACGAAAATGGCTCACTACAAATCTTTTTCTCAGAAATTGGAGACGACTATCGCATCATCCTGTGTGACTAAACCGCACTTGGAAATCATCCATTCTTTTAGAGAAGTCTTCACCTACCTAGTTTCATGACTCAGTCAATAACCTCAGCCAACTGCAGAATGTGCGCACAAAATTTTTCAGATTACCGGAGTAAGCCAATTACGGTTTGCTTTCGCAGCGTTCCAAGTCGTTCCTGGAAAGCTCAGTCTCAAACTGCGGGATGCTTAGTATAGAACTGTATAGCTTGATTTATTGTGTCAGTAATTGAAACAAAAATGTATGTTGCCAGTCTGGAGTTGTCTCATACATATTATATCGTATCAGCAGTCAGGTATTATAACATACAAGAACAGAAAACCCGTCTGTTCGCTAGATTAGACATAATGACATTCTTCGCTGGAAAACGGATTATTTACTTTCGTATGGAAAACTCCCATTATATTACTTCGTAACACGTAATTACTTCCTGTAAATTCAGTAGGACTTTATGAACATCCAGTGTATTTTCTATAAAAAAAAAAAAATAGTACAAGACGCAGCAGTTATATCATCATCATCATTGTTATGCTACGTATTTGTGGGACGGTTTCTCGCCCTCAAATACGCATGCTAAAGCGGGTCCCTGTTCTAGACCGGGAGGTAACTCCTAAGAGCAGGACTGGACACAAAAACAGGGCAGTAAATATCACACATGTATTCTAGACATAAGACACAGAACAATAATACATCACAGATATTACAAACGTTTTGCCGGGGGGCAAGTGAACACTGTACACAATTGCTATCTGTCACTTTACCTTCTTGTTCAAGTATGGTACTGTTCACCCGACACTCGTGTTACATACAACACATTTATATCTTCGGACACAGGAATGGTTTTGACACAATCTCTAAAACCCGTATAGCACTGGACGGCACTGTATACATGTATATCTTACGTTAAACTATACTTCAGGTAACTGGCGGCCGGAAGTCTATCACAGGTAGGGTTGCCCGTAAAGGTATTTAACAGGGGAGGACTGTGGTATTTGGTATGCCCGGGTTAGCCACGCGGCTGAGACAAGGGGCTGATGCAAGTTTAACTGAACACAGGGGAGGGGGAACGTAAACACCAGCGCAAGGCACAAAGACACAAAAGGGACATCTCTAGGTTATCACTGAGGCTGTCTAGGGCGGCAGGACTCCACCTTTCAATACAGGCCACGTTCTATCTATCGGCACGTCCGGTCTTATTCGGGGTTCCTGGTCACTTCACTTGAGGATACACTGTAGGGAATCACTCGTAAGATACCTGTAGATGCACACTAGAACTGAGCTTAAGGGTACACACACATATATATAGATAGTCCACTCACTTGGGTGACACTGATGGGCCCAGGGCGATTCCTCCGTCAGGAGGGAAACAGGGGCGGAGTGGCGTGCTCCTGGTTAGGGCCTCACACGTGGCTGTGGGGCTAAGGGCTCGGCCCGAAGAGGGCTAGGAGCTGGGCCTGGGAGCGTTGTTGGGAGACCTCGCCCACCGGTAGGTCNAACTGAGCTTAAGGGTACACACACATATATATAGATAGTCCACTCACTTGGGTGACACTGATGGGCCCAGGGCGATTCCTCCGTCAGGAGGGAAACAGGGGCGGAGTGGCGTGCTCCTGGGCAGGGTCCCACACGTGGCTGTGGGGCTAAGGGCTCGGCCCGAAGAGGGCTAGGAGCCGGGCCTGACGTCGGATCTGGGAGCGTCGTCGGGAGACCTCGCCCACTGGTAGGTCACGCCCTGGTGTGCGGGGCAACTCCTGGGGCAACAGGGGACCCAGGGGACTGGAACCCGGGGCGGCTGGGCTGCGGCAACGGCTCGAGGGCGGCGGCACCGTCAGGGATGCCTCACGGGAAGCTCGGCCCGGGGGAGTGGTGGATGGGGCCCGTCGTCGGCTGCGAGGTCTGCGGGGGCTCTGGTCCAGCAGCTGATCACCCTGGTGGAGCTGTAGGGAACCAAGGTCCTGGGTGAGACTCTGCCACATCTCAGGTGTAGGGTCTTCTCTGACTGCTGGTGCTCCCGTAGGAAAGGAGCGGACTATGGCCAGCTCTGCTCCCAACCCGACATGACTCGTGGTCAACGCCTGATGGGTTATGGGGAGGGTAGTTTCCTGGCAGCTTGTGGCCTGCTCTGTACTGGGCCAAGCGTGACTCGTGGCCAACACCTGCGTGACCGTAGGGATAGCTGCCTGGCGGCTCGTGGCCTGCACTGCACTAGGTCTGGTTTCCTGGCGGCTTGTGGCCTGCACTGTATTTGGCCTGGCGTCACTCGTGGCCAACGCCGAGAGGGCACAGGGAGAGATAGTTTCCTGGCAGCTTGTGACCTGCACTGTGTTAGGCCTGATTTCCTGGCGGCTTGTGGCCTGCATGGTGTTGGGTCCGGCATGGCTCATGGCTGATGCCGAGAGGGCACAGGGCGCTGTGTGGAGTTGTAAACTCCACCCCTTAGCTGCAGAGCTGTGCTCCGGCCGGAGACAAGGTGCCGGCGACTGCTACCTTTCCGGGCCCTCACCTGAGCACAAGAGGGGCGCCGGGAAGTTGAACAGGTAGGTCGTTCCTGCTCCCAGCCGCGCTGCCCGGTGATCTGGGGGGGGGTTGGGGGAGCTGGTGTTGTCTGCTCCGCTCGCCATGTGGTTGGTGGCTCCAACCCCTAACTCCTGTATTTCAATCATCATCAGCCATTATAAGTCCAGTGCTGAACAAAGGCCTCCCCCAACCTTTTCCACGAATTCCTTGACTGAGCCAATCTTTGCCACGTTTTCCCTGCAAATTTCTCTATCTCATCTCTCCACCTCCTGTCTGGCCTTTTTCTACTATGCTTACAATCTCTTGGTGTCCAGTCAGGTAGCCTCTTGCTCCATCGGTTATCCCTTATTCTTGCTATATGGCCTGCCCACCTCCATTTCTGTTCTTTTATAACTTCTATAATTTCTTTGACTTTAGTTTGCTCTCTCATCCAAGTTGATCTTTTCCTGTCTCTTAAAGATATTCCCAACACTGACCTTTTCATTGCTCTCTGAGAACGGATTAATTTATTTTCCATCAATTTTGTCAGTTTCCAGGTCTCACAACCATATGTCATATAGCTGGAATTATACATTCGTTATATACTTTTCGTTTCATACAAACACACACACACACACACATATATAATATGGCATAGTAAGAATTTAGAGAAGCTTGTCAGGCGGAGAGAAGAAGACACAGAGGACATTGATATTCCTTTCTGTCATGACATTAGGAAGAATTTGCTGAGGAGATTCTTCACTGTAAGGCTTCATATCTACGCCAAAAAACAAACATTGCTAAAAATGAGGCTCAGCGCTATAAAGTCTGGAGGTGAATTAGGAAGGAAAAGCTTTGCTATGAGATTCACTGTAAAGAAGTAGAAGTAAAAACTCTTCAATGTACACTACTTTAAGGCTATAGATTATAGTAGGCTATGTTCTGTATGTAAATATTTTTACTCCGTATATAGATAAGTGTATTAATATAGATGCATAAATACAGTGGTGGGAAAGAGAATGAAAACATCCAAGGACCTAGCAGCTTTTGTACGGGATTTTCAAGCTAAAATAAAGTTATTCATACTTGCTGCTAGGCCGGTATTGGTGAGATCTTGGTTGGATTTTCATTTTCTCTCCTGTTACTATACATTAAAAACGTACTGTCATATTCATCAGCCATATTATATACCGTATAAATATATATAAAATGTCAAAAACTAATAGTGCCTCGGAGTCCCCAGGGGGGGGACCACAAATGCCCCCACCATC
>JAGKTI010028077.1:0-13061 GCA_018397915.1 Birgus latro | reverse complement strand
CACTGGAATATTAACACTATTTTAATAAAGCAAAGCCAGTCTTGTAAAAACTCACTAGTGCTGTTATATATATATAGCACTCTTTAGTTATTCATATATATGAAATCACTGTTACATCAATATAAGAAAAACACACTTAAACATTTAAAATCTTAACTCCCTCCGTTTCAAACTAGGAGTCCTTACTAGTTCTTAAACTCCTTCCGTTTTCTAACTAGGAGTCCTTACTAGTTCTCAGACACAGACAACTAGGAGTCCTTACTAGTTCCCAGACGACAGACAAATAAATAGCACTGTTGGTCAGTTATACCCGCGGTCACAAAGTATGTACTTCCACTTACTACCAGTAATGCTCTCATGCTGGCTCCCTGGAACTTTACTCTCGGCTATACAGCGACGTCTCTGCACCAAGCGCGCCAAGCTGTCTCACCGTCCTCCAACTACTCTGTGTCTGCTCTTCGCCAAGTTCTAGTCTGAACTGAGGTCTGTACCCCTTTCTGGCCTCAAAAGGTTGCCAATATTCGCCAGCAGTCATATGGGGTGTGGTGGGTGGTGATGAGTCACCCACTCACCCAGTGCCATCACCCACTCACCCAGCGCCATCACCCACATCTCACCCGCGTCACCCACCGTAGAGGCCCTACCAGACTCGCTGTGTCAGCACGCGCTCTCACGGTCTGAACTGCCTAGCCAACACTTTTCCTGTGTAAACAACTCGACCAACACCACCCGCACTACTCCTCTCTCTCTCCTCCTCCTTCCTCTATTTATTTCTTCCTCTCAACCTCTCTTCCTTATTCCATCTCCCTATTGCCCACAGCTGTACACCGAATCGCTACTCTTTCTCCCCTGTCCGCATTTCATCCTTAACTCACTTCCGGTAGGCGGTGTCATTTGCACCTCTGTCACCGCTGTGTGTCTGACACCTGCTTGAGGGGATCCATGTCGGCTTCCCGACACGTACCTGTATCACTTCCCGGCGCCCCTCTTGCACCCAGGTGGTGACCCGGAAAGGTAGCAGTCGCCGGCACCTAGTCTCCGGCCGGAGCTCCATTCAACAGGTAAGGGGTGGAGTTTACAATTCCATGCAACGGCGCGGTATCGGCCATAGTCGTACCGGGTACGAGGCAGAACCAGCCACAGTCCGTTCCCTGGTTGCATCCCCGCCACAGGGCCGCGACACGGATGCGTGTCGGCCGGGCAGGACTGGCCACAAGTCGTCCGTCTCCTGTAGGCATTCCCCCCAGAGTGGCGCCGCAGTACTGGCTATAAGCCATACTGGGCACGAGGCAGGATCGGCCACAGTCCGTCCCTCTGCTGCTAGTGCTCCCAGCTCACCAGTACGGGCCATTAGCCACACCAGAGCTCCCACCTCCTGTGCCCTTCCGAAGTTGGCCATAAGTCACGTCAGGCCAGAGGTAAGGCAGGCCATTAGCCACACGGAAGCTGTTGTCCCCTGTGCAACCCAGACGTCGGCCATAAGTCACATCAGGCCAGAGGTAGAGCAGGCCATCAGCCGCACTGACGCTGTTGTCCCCTGTGCAACCCAGACATTGGCCATAAGTCATGTCAGGCCAGAGGTAGAGCAGGCCATCAGCTGCACTGAAGCTGTCGTCCCCTGTGCAACCTAGACGTTGGCCATAAGTCATGTCAGGCCAGAGGTAGAGCAGGCTATTAGCCGCCCTGAAGCTGTCGTCCCCTGTGCAACCCAGACGTCGGCCATAAGTCACGTCAGGTCAGAGGCAGAGTAGGCCACTAGCCGCCCTGAAGCTGATGCCCCTTGTGCTACCACGACGTTGGCCATAAGTCACATCGGGCCAGGTGTAAAGCAGGCTACCATCTGCTTCCCTCCTGCAGGAGGACCTGAAGCCAGAGAGGACTCTTCACCTGGGATGTGGCAAGGCCTCGCACAAGGCCTTGGTTCCCTGCAACTCCACCAGGGTGAACAGTGGCCGAAGCAGAGTCCCCGCAGACCCCGCAGCCAACGACGGGCCCTGTCCACTACTCCCCCGGCCCAAGGTTCCCGTGAGACAACCCTGTCGGCGACACCGCCCTCTAGCAGTTGCCGCAGTCCAGCCGCCCCGGGTTCCAGTGCCCTGGGTCCCCAATTGCCCTGGGAGTTGCCCCGAACACCAGGGCACGACTTACCTGTGGGCGAGGCCTCCCTGAGTCTCTCCCAGACCCGACAACAGGCCCGTCTTCTGGCTCTCTTCGGGCCGAGCCCCTAGCCCCACGACTACGTGTGGGGCCCTGTCCAGGGGCGCGCCACTCTGCCCTTCCTCCGGACGGAGGAATCAACCTAGGGCCCACCAGTGGTAACAAAGTGAGTGGACTTTACATATGTGTGTGCTCTTTCGACCCAGATATTTGTGTGCATTAATGTATACATTGGGAGTGATCCCCTATAGTGTATTCTCGAGTTTAAGTGACCAGGAACCCAGAATATAAGATTGGACGAGCCTAATAGCTAGAATATGGCCTGACCTATTTCTCGGGTAGAGTCCCACGTCTCGGACAGCCTTCGTGACCAACAGAACCTTAATATTGTGTCGGTTGTGCCATTCCCTTGTTATTTACACCCTCCCTCCCCAACCCACAGGCACGCGAGTGAAACCCTTAAGTGACCAGCAGAAGGAGTCCATGCTATCTCCATCGTGCCTCCCCTTTGTGCATTAAATCTCCACCCACCCCCGTGTCCAGGCACGTTAGTCAGGGTATACCAAAATTTCACAGTCCTCCCTGCCAGTGATCACAACAGGCAACACTACCTGAGATAGACTTCCGGCCACCAGGTATCTGTGACACAGGTGTTAACGTAACTCATATACAGTGCCGTCCAGTGCTATACGGGTTTAGGAAATTATAGTAAATTCATTCGTGTGTCTTAAATTATAAGTGTATTGTATGTGCCATAAGTGTTGGGTAAACAGTACCATACTTCTACCAGTCGGTATAGTGACAGATTCCATTTGTGTACAGAGTTAACCTACCCCCGACCATCCCAGTTGTAATATATTTGTGATGTACTATTGTTCTTTGGAAAATATCTGGAATACATGTGTGTAATACTTACTGCCTTGTTTTTGTGTCCAGTCCTACTCTTTGGAGTTACCTCCCGGTCTAGAATAGGGACCCGCTGTAGCCTGCGTATTTGAGGGCGAGAAACCGACCCACGTATTAATATTAAATACGTTGCATAACAGCCATCAATAATGATATTTTAATTTTCACTTATGAAAAATGTAAACAATTCACGCTACGTTATATGTACGTGTTTTATTGGTGTTATTTATATTACGGTATATGACATTACTATGATTCGCAGTTTTACACAGCAGTGTAGATATTTAACTAAGAGAAATATGCTTTTTAAATAGCGCGGGGAGTGTATCTGTCCAATGCTCAGAGCCATCTACAGGAATGTTAGCTTTGAAAGCACCCCATTCCACAGCCTCATGTTTGTTGGACCTAGATCATTCACTATACCCACTGCAGGAAAACCAAAAGCCTCTTGCCTCACAATTAAGTCAAACTGAATTTCCTTTGTCATGTCACAATCAAAATCGTAATAGATGAGCTGTTTCCATGAATTTGTCAGACCTCTGACCATCGCACACTGAACTTTGTTTTTCGGTTCATGTTCAGTATCAGTTCTCTTATCATAAGACCATTCCTTTGCAATGTTACGTTCATCAAATGAGATGATGCACACACGATCACATTCTCGCTGTGACTTTGCTTGATACTGCAGAATATTCAATACTGAATGTAAAGTTCCAGGCTCGACACTGACCTTTCTAACCCAGCAATTTAAGGTTGAGGGAGATGGAGAAGGAAAGTTGCACTCTTCCAGCAAGTACTTATAAGCTTTGGGACTTAAACTAAGTAGACTTACTGCTCGACTGATGTCAACTTCACTCCAATGATAAATAGGCTTTCCAGTCAAAAGAAACTCCACCAGAGAACCTGAAAAGTACTGGGCAAGATTATCCCATACAACAGCTGTGGCAGAAGCATGTGCATCATCCAGCTAATGAAACATTGTAGTTCTCTCTTTCTCCCAGTTTCTCTTTTCGTCAGCCCACTTTGCTTTTTCGTTCTCCCACATCAACTTTTCTTTCTCCCACTCTGCTTTTTCAACCTCTGTCTTTGCTTTTTCAATATTTTTTTCTTTCTTCATATGCCCTAACTGGCGTTGTAGTTCCTCTGTTTTCTCGGATTGTCCCTGCTCCTGCATAGTGTGTCCCTCCTCTGAATCCTCTTGTGTCTATCCGATTGTTTCTTCCACCTGTCGCTTCTCTCCCCTTCTTGTTGCTCGAACCGCCCTTGAACTGGATACAGCTGACCTATAGTAAAAATATGTCTAATAAGAGAAAGAGAGAGAGAGAGAGAGAGAGAGAGAGAGAGAGAGAGAGAGAGAGAGAGAGAGAGAGAGAGAGAGAGAGAGAGAGAGAATGTGTATGTTGCTAGCACAAGGAAATTTCTTTGTACGCTATCTGTCTTTAACTAATTCACTAACTTGGGCTGGCTGTCATACACACTGACCACATTAAACTAATTCACTAACTTCTTGAACATCTTATCCTGTGGTAGGCTTCCGTCTTACACACTAACCATATCTTAAAGCAATTCACTATCTTATTAACCATCTTAGGCTATGGTAGACTAACAGTCTGACACACTAACTATCTTAAAGCAATTCACTATCTTATTAACCGTCTTGTGCTGTGGTAGGCTAACCATCTTACACACTAACCGTCTTATGCTATACTAGGGTAACCAAACTATAAACTTCTTATGCTATGCTAGCCTAACCATCGTATTACATAACAATCTTGAAATATAGGAGTTAGGGGTTGGAGCCGCCAACCACACGGCGAGCGGGGCAGACGACACCAGATCCCCCAACCCCCCCAAGATCACCGGGGGATTGCCGCCAACACAGCGCGGCTGGGAGCAGGAACGACCTACCTGTTCAACATCCCGGCGCCCCTCTTGTGCCCAGGTGAGGGCCCGGAAAGGTAGCAGTCGCCGGCACCTTGTCTCCAGCCGGAGCACAGCTCTGCAGGTAAGGGGTGGAGTTTACAACTCCACACAGCGCCGCGGTACCGGCCATTGTCGTACCGGGTACGAGGCAGAATTGGACATTGTCCGTTCCCTAGCTGTTTCCCCGCCACAGGGCCGCGACACGGACGCGTGTCGGTCAGGCAGGACCGGCCAACAGTCGTCCGTCTCCTGTAGGTGTTCTCCCAAGAGCGGCACCGCGGTACCGGCCACGAGCCGTACTGGGCATGAGGCAGGATCGGCCATAGTCCGTCCCTCAGCTGCTAGTGACCTAAGCTCATCGGCACAGGCCATAGCCGTCCCAGAGCTCACCTCCTCGGCGTCAGCCACGAGCCACGCCAGGCCTAACACAGTGGAGGCCCCAAGCCGCCAGGAAAGTAGGCCCAACACAGTGGAGGCCACAAGCCGCCAGGAAAGTAGGCCCAACACAGTGCAGGACACAAGCTGCCAGGAAACCATCTCTCCCTGTGCCCTCTCGGCGTCAGCCACGAGCCACGCAAGGCCTAACACAGTGCAGGCCACAAGCCACCAGGAAAGCAGGCCCAACACAGTGCAGGCCACAAGCCACCAGGAAACCAGGTCTAACACAGTGCAGGCCACAAGCCGCCAGGAAACCAGACCTAGCGCAGTGCAGGCCACAAGCCGCCTGGCAGCTACCCTCGCGGTCACGCTGGCGTCGGCCACGAGTCACGCTTGGCTCAGTACAGAGCAGGCCACAAGCCGCCAGAAAACTACCCTCCCCGGTAACCATCAGGCGTTGGCCACGAGTCACGTCGGGTCAGGAACAGAGCTGGCCATAGTCCGCTCCTCTCCTACGGGAGCACCAGCAGTCGGAGAGGGCCCTACACCCGAGACGTGGCAGGGTCTTACCCAGGACTTTGGTTCCCTACGGCTCCACCAGGGTGACCAGCTGCCGGACCAGAGCCCCGCAGACCTCGCAGCCGACAACGGGCCCCATCCACCTCTCCCCCAGCCCGAGTTTCCCGTGAGGCATCCCTGACGGCGCCGCCGCCCTCGAGCAGTTGCCGCAGCCCAGCCGCCCCGGGTTCCAGTCCCCTGGGTCCCCTGTTGCCCCAGGAGTTGCCCCGCACACCAGGGCGCGACCTACCGATGGGCGAGGTCTCCCGACGGCGCTCCCAGATCCGACGTCAGGCCCGGCTCCTAGCCCTCTTCGGGCCGAGCCCTTAACCCCACAGCCACGTGTGGGGCCCTGCCCAGGGACGCGCCACTCCGCCCCTGTTTCCCTCCTGACAGAGGAATCGACCTGGGCCCATCAGTGTTACCCAAGTGAGTGGACTATCTATGTATATGTGTGTGTACCGTTAAGCTCAGTTTTAGTGTGCACTGACAGGTATCTTACGAGTGATTCCCTACAGTGTATCCTCAAAGCAGTGACCAGGAACCCCGAATAAGATTGGACGTGCCGATAGATAGAACGTGGCCGGACCTATATTGGAAGGTGGAGTCCTGCCGCCCTAGACAGTCTTAGTGATAATCTAGACATGCCCCTTTTGTGTCTTTGTGCCTTGCGCTGGTGTTTACGTTCCCCTCCCCTGTGTTCAGTTAAACTTGCATCAGCCCCTTGTCTCAGCAACGTGGCTAACCCGGGCATACCAAAATACCACAGTCCCCCTTGTTAATGACCTTTACGGGCAACCCTACCTGTGATAGACTTCCGGCCGCCAGGTACAGTCACGCTCCCTAATTTAGACCCACCCCGTGCCATGCCCAGAGGTGAGGGAGGCAGTAGCCACGGCTCTTAAACGAACGCGTTTACTAGCCCCCCCCTTCCCCCCCCTCCACCCCTCATTTCCCCCGCCCTCCCTTTCGCATCCAACGTTCATTCTCTACCTTACTGCATTCCTTTCCACCCTCACCTCTTATGAAACAATCATTTACTGAAGAAGACAATGCTGGACGGTATTAGTACATTTTGGAAAACACAGGGCATAAAAAAAGGTAAGACCTGAATATATTAAACGCGTTCGTTTAAGAGCCGTGGCTACTGCCTCCCTTAGCTCTGGGGTTGGCTTGGGCTGGGTCTAAATTAGGGAGCGTGACTGTACCTGAAATACAGGTGTAACGTAAGGTATATATATATGTAGTGCCGTCCAGTGCTATACGGGTTTTAGAAATTGTGTCAAAACCATTCCTGTGTCCGAAGATATAAATGTGTTGTACGTAACACGAGTGTCGGGTGAATAGTACCATACTTGAACAAGAAGGTAAAGTGACAAATAACAGTTGTGTACAGTGTTCACTTGCCCCCGGCCAATCCTTTGTAATATCTGCGATGTACTATTGTTCTGTGTTTTATGTCTAGAATACATGTGTGATATTTACTGCCTTGTTTTTGTGTCGAGTCCTACTCTTAGGAGTTACCTCCCGGTCTAGAATAGGGACCCGCTTTAGCCTGCGTATTTGAGGGCGAGAAACCGTCCCACAAATACGTAGCATAACAAATCTATACTAGGCTAACCATGTTACTAACCTTCTCAAGCTCTGTTAGCCTAACTAACTTGCACAATAACAATCTTAAACTACCTTAGGCTAACAGGTTAATGCTAACCGTCTTATGTTAGGCTTGACTGACCGTCTGACAGACCAAATATGATACTATATATCCATCTTGCACATCAGCCATATTACACACTTAACAGATTTACTGTGTACCTCCAATTACTAGTATATCATACTCTTATCACAGTAATATAATTTAACCAGTACGTCTATGACTAATCTTTCACTGATGGCAGTAACAATGTTGGGACACATCCTTCCTTGATTCTCGCTTGATTTTTTGGCACTGGCACATTCAGAAGTTCGTATTTGACGTTTCTCCGAAATGCACTCTGTTCGAAATGTAAACCGCATATCACAGCATTGTCAGTATTAATTGGATCTTGAGTTCCGCACAGGTGAAACCACCTTCTTTTCATTTCTTGGGAAACTGTGGAATGTGAGGTTTCGTCTTTTTGTGTGGCACCAAAAGCATCCCTATACGGAACAGTAATTGGGCATTTATCTCTCCTTGTCTATGGAAACAATCGTAGAAAGGTGGCATATAATATCTTCACACTCATTTAAAAAAAAAAAAAAACTGTCATTTTTCGGCGATTTCAATAGGAGCGTTCGCAGTAAGGATGATTACTAGATACCACCAGAATTTTTAATTTGAGTACAATGCATAATTCTTACATACGGGTGTTTTTTCATGAAAATAAAATGTAATTCTCATTCATTTAAGGTGTGTTTGGTGCCTAATAATGAGGTTACAAAATACTTTGTGATGTTCATAATTTTGTGGTGTTGTTTATATACATCAAAGGATGAAGATTTATCGATTTTTACACATATGTACGGATATTTCTTTATTTATACTTTTATTCAAATTCTCCCGGTGGTCACCAGCAAAGGTATTAAAAGAAAAAAAAACAAGATTTTCGTCAGACACTGCGGTTCCTACGGACAGAAGATCGCAAGTGGCAAAGGAACAAACTCGGCAAAGAATCTATGATTTCTCTCTCGACTCATACATGCTGAAGCGTTTCACTGCCTGAGAAGCAAATAATACTTAATATATGTCTAAAGTATTATTTACAGATTATATGCGTAAAACTGCTTATATTTCACCAATACCAACCATTATAACCATTGCTAGAATCTGTTATGTATAAGGTAAATAACGATCAGTATGAATGAGTAGCTATATTAATATTCGTCTTTATATGAACTAACATCATTTTAAAGTCATGGATATTGCTGTCAAGTTAAATTAACAGATTTATCTGTTGTACAAAGATGGAGAAAACTGTCTTGGCTCCAGACCTGCGAGGACTCAGGAGGGAAGTGGGACGATGATGATGATGATATAGATTTGCCTCCCCATTGGGAGGACACGGGCAAAAACAAAAGCTCGTCAGAGAAAAGCTGTACAAAGATTTAGGGTTACAGGTTAACGTGGGGGAGGGTAGGTAGCCACAACCCCCAAAATCACAGAGGCAGGTGCACTAGACCAGGATCACTAATAGGCTCATCCAATCTTACACTCTGGGTTTTCCTTGCCACTTTATCACGAGAACACACTATAGGGAATCACTTGCATTACACATACGACCGTATACATATGTCTGGGTCTAAGAGGCACACACTGGTAAAGTCCATCTGTTTCACTATCACTTGTGGGCTGAAGGTTAATTCCTCCATCAGGAGGGCGGACGGAGTGACACGCCTTTACAGGGCCCCACATGTAGGTGTGGGGCTAGGGGCTCGGTCCGAAGAGAGCCAGGAGGTGGGCCCAACGCCGAGTCAGGGATAGGCCCAGAGAGGTCCTGCCAGCAGGTAAGTCGCGCCCTGGCGTTCAAGGCGGCTTCCGGGATAGCTGAGGACCCAGGGTACTGGAACCCGGGGTGGCTGGACTGCGGCAATGGCTGGAGGGCAGCGTCGCCGTCAGGGCCGTCTCACAGGAACCTCGGGCTGGGGGAGTGGTCGACAGGGCCCGGCGCTGGCTGCTATGTCTGTTGGGGCTCCACCTCGGCTGCTGCTCACACTGGCTGTGTTGAAGGGAACCAAGGCCTTGGGTGAGGCCTGGCCAAGGCTCCTTGAAAGGGTCTTCCCCAGCTGCTCCCTCTTGTGGAGAGGGGATGCATCCTGCCTGGCTACATGAAACAGGGTGAGCCAGGCAAGGGACTGCCCCGTCGGGAGATATCCTGGGAACAGAGGGTGAGGAGCAGACTGTGGCCAACTCTGCCTCCCCCGTACGGCTAGTGGCCGACACGGTGGTTCCTCTGCCCCATCGGAACTCAGGATTTACGCGAGGCACAACTCGCTCTCTCCTGTCTCCGTGAGGGGAGTAAGAATCTCCTGCAGGAGAAGAGTGGACTATGGCCTGCTTCGCCTCTGGCTCAACGCGGCTAGTGGCCGATATCGTGGTCCTACAGGGGACTATGACTCTGGTATGGCTAATGGCCTGTACTGTGGAGCAGGGAGCTCTAGTAACAGAGGGACGGATGATGGCCGATCCTGCCTCGTACCCAGCACGGCTTGTGGCCGGTGATGTGGCGCTACTCTGCGGGGAACGACTACAGGAAGCGGACGACTGGTGGCCTTGTCCTGCCCAACTGACATGGTTGGTGGTCCGTGCCGCGGCCCTGTAGCGGGGGTACAACTGGGGAATGGACTGTGGCCGGTTCTGCCCCTTGCCCGATATGACGGTGGCCAATACCGCGGTGTTGTGTGGAGTTGCGTGGGCAAACTCCACCCCTTACCTGACGAGTGGAATTTCGGCCGGAGACTAGGCGCCGGTGACTGCTACAAGCCCGGGACGTTGGCTGGAAGTAAGAGAGGCGTCGGGGAGGGATACAGGTGAGCCGTTCCTGACCCGAGCCGCTCAGTGGCAGCGGCGGACCCCGGTAGTCCTGGGGGGGCTGGGGGTGTTGGTGTCGTCTGCACCGGTGTCCGTGTTGTCTGCAGCCCTTACCTCTAACTCATGTACTCCACCACTCTCCCCCGTGAAGGAGTCGTGACCCCATAACTTGAGGTGATACACGTTGGCATTGTGCGTTTGGTGGAAGGGCGTGAGAGGGCACAGGAAGGTGGTCCAGTAATGGGCGGTAGTGGTGGGCTGCAGGTGGTGGGTGTAGGCAGTGCAGAGGGTGGAAGGGCGGCATGTCTGCTGGAGAATCTGCAGCAGGTGATGCGTGTTCTGGATGCGGTGATGTCGTCTGAGAGAGGGGATCCAGGTTATCCTTTGTGCACGCATGGTGGTGGTGGTTCCGGGGAAATGCTGGTTAAGGGCGGCCCGGGTCGGTTCATATAGTACAGTCCACCAACATAGATTTTCTGTTATAGCCTTGCTCACAATGCCCATTTTCTTCTATATGCAAGGGAAACATTTATTTCACCAAACATGCATTTAAAAAAATGAGTTTTTTTTCGATTTCCCCCAAAGTAGAAAAAGTGTCATGCATTTTTTTTTTATGAGGGTGACAATACATCAATTTCACATGGGCACACCACACTTCATGAATGATGACAGTGCCAAATCAGCTGAGTGACGGCCACTGGGTGGGAGAGTGTGACGTCATCACCCATGAGCTGGCGTGTTTTCTTTCACTCCCGGGCGGCCCGTGAGTAGACATTGTAATCTGTGGATACTGTCCACTGAGCTCTATGGTATGGAGAGGCTATCTCTGCTGCGAGCATGTGATTTTGGCCGCCATATTGGAACACCAATACTCAAATTCAAATACTTTATTTCCACTAAGCAGTGGATATTAATAAAGATACACTCGTCGCTTATAATACAAAAACATATACAGATTATGATATTTTTTCCGCCTACTACAAATTATATTGGGTACATTTAGCCACTGAGTATAAAATAATGCCATAGGTTTCTGCAGTGCAAAACTTACTCTTTATGACACCAAGGCTGAGTAAGGTAATGGCAGAAAGGGAAAAGATAGTGTGGTATGAACGTTGAAATGATAGTGATGTTGAAGCTGTTTTACGTCGAAGTAATGGTGTTGAAATGATGTGGGAAGTTCTTAGAGTATCCATGCCATGAAACCGAATGTCCAGATTGATAAAGGCCCGAAGAAACGTGGAAATACCTACAAGGGAGTGAATAGAAGAGAAGAGAACATGGAGAGAAAGACTGGAGAAAAATGGGCCCCTTTTAGTGGCCTCATTCACACAGGGATACCGGGGAAGAATCTTCCCGCCCCAAGCCAGGGGGCAGTATTGTTATAGAATTAGCAACAAGATATATTTGTTATCTGTGAAATGTAACTTATGCTGCATACTCAGACAACTCCTTGCCCTCTGAGTGTGAGCAACTGACTTGGGTTCTTTTCAGGACTGGATCTAGAGCATGCAACCAAAGGAACAAGGCTCAGACACTGGCTAACCAGTCTTACACTATATTATCACAAAAGATACAAGTGCAGGACACAGTACATATGGCACAGAACAAACACAATATTAATACATAAGAATAGGAGTTGGACTACAGGAGACGAGGTAGTTGGTGTCACCCAGGTGTAGGAAGCAGCCCATCTGGTGTGAGCTCCCGAGAGGCGTAGGTCCTTGGTTGTGTGATGGATCATCCGGTGCGGGCTGCGGGGTGGCATGGAGGGAGGCTTCTCTCTGGTGGGGCCTCGGTGGATGTGTCGGCCCTCGGGACCAGGGCCGAATAGGGCAAGCTGGCGTGCAGCTCTGCGCCTGCCCTTGGGGGAGGAGGATGGCTCACTGGTGGGTCTGGGTAGGTCCCGGCCTGGAGTCCTAGGGGTGTCCTTTGGTGGCTGGGGGCTGCGGTCTCATCCTCGGCATCAGGAGGCCAACAGGGGCTGCCTGCGGCATCTCATCCTCGGGGACTCCGGCAACGGTTGGTGACATCGGGGTGCTGGCTGGAGGGAACACACTCCCAGGCTCAACAATGGGGCCACTCCAGACACTCTCCAACAGGGACTCCGCTGGGGAGCAAGCTCTGCCCCTAGGGGAGTAGGGGGAGCGAGAGGGGCATCCCACTCTGCCTCTGGAGGAGTGAGGTGATCAAGGGATGCTGTCCTCGGAGGGTAGCTGCAAGGATAGCAGACGAGGGAAGAATGGTGGACGTTCCCTCCCCAGTGGGCACGGTGGGCGCTGCCACAGCTCCGCTAGTCCCTGGGTTGGCAGGTGAGGGAAGTATGTTGGACGTTTCTTCCCCGGCAAGCACAGTGGGCATTGTCGCGGTCCTGCTCCCAGCAGGGGTTGCAAACGAGGGAAATATGGTGGATGTTCCCTCCCCGGCAAGTACAGTGGACATTCCTGTGGTTCTGCTTTGCCTTGGGAGGACAGGTGAGGGAAGTACGGTGGATGTTCCCTCCCCAGGAAGTACGGTGGATATTATCGCAGTCCTGCTCCCAGTGGGTCTGCAGGTGAGGGAAGTACGGTGGACATTCCTTCCCTGGCAAGTACGGTGGACATTGCTGTGGTCCTACTGGGGACTGTGAGAG
>JAGKTI010028076.1:0-13062 GCA_018397915.1 Birgus latro | reverse complement strand
CACGAGTGTACCGCAAACCAGGCAGTGACCCCCTGGATCCTAAGTACCCTTCCAAGTTTGTTAAATACCCAGCCTCACTCATGGCTTGGGGCTGCTTTACATATTATGGTGTTGGTAGGTTGGTAATTCTACCTGCAAATGAAAAAGTGAACCAGAACAATTATTTGGAGCTCTTATGTGATGTTTTAAGTGACTCTTTTGATAAAACCCAGGCAAGAGTATTTATGCAAGATTCTGCCCCTGCACATGTTGCAAAGTCAGTGAAACAGTGGCTAACAGACTGTGAGGTTCCCTTTATTCGAGACTGGCCCGGAAACAGCCCAGATATCAATCCCATTGAGAATTTATGGGCGCACATGAAGCGGCAGCTGCGTTGTATGGACACATCATCTTTGCCTAAACTTGAGGCTGCAGCTAAGGAGCAGTTTTAGTCCGTCTGTTCTGCAAAACTACGCCATCAATCTCCCCAGACGCCTTAAGAAGATAATAAAGGTGAAGGAGAATGCCAGTAAATACTAAATTCAATGGTGAGTGTTAATTTATTTGTTTCTCCTTGCTAACCACAAGAATGTTTTCTTTTTTTAAGATGGCGTCAACACTTTCCACTTCTACTGTATAGGTAACAGAAGCATTGTTCAGTCACCAAACACATCCACATATGACACCTTCCTTTATGACATTACCACCTCATCACTTCTGTTTTTTTCTTGCGCTAGCTTTTTTATTTCTTTGTCCTCCACCTCAGGAATCACTTTCACCGTGAATTTCGTCATTGGAGAGACCATGGGGCAACATGTCTTTACTGGCCAGGTCACTGCTAACAGGTGAATTGCCAAGTGTGTGTGTGTGTGGGGGGGGGTGGGGCCAGGCAGTATCCCCACTTGACAGCAGATAGAGGAAGGTAACCCACATATGACTACCAATAATCGCCCATGAAACTTGAAAACTGTGCAAATTATGACCCTTGCAATTGCGCGACGGTCGATGGGTCTAGCTGTGACAAAACATTGCAATGTACCCATATGTCGATGGGACGCCTCGGGTTAAATAGAATTTGGATATTTTATAGGGATGAAGAATAAATTAGGGGTATTCTCTAATTATTTAGTATCATATTATTCTGAGTACATGATGCATAGTAATACAGTACATTCTTTGGTAATGAGCCACATCTGCCACCACGGACATGTACGAGACAGTTTGGTAGCCTTGCATCAGCAGCTCAAGGCCCTGCCACAGCCCTCAGATGGCAGGCACCACCCTCCCTCACTATCCACACAGTTTTCTGCCTGTGTGAGTTATGGTTTCACAACTTTTATTTTTTCTTATTGATACATATAGTTGTTTAACTTCATTCGTATTTTTATTTACAATACTACAGCATGACAAGTTTCTGGAACGGTTACTACAAGCAGAATATAGTTGTTTCTTTGACAGAGGTTTGGCTCGAACACTTTACTAAAGGCACAAAAACTCGCTACTAGCTGCCTGGGCAAGTCCAGCACAATTCTCCACTACAATCACAATTATGGCTACTCAACATCAGAGAAGTATTGTGTGAAAATTCTTCGAACTGTCTAAAAATGATGGAGCAAAAGTTGTGTGCAAACTATGTGAGGTTTCTTTGTCGAGGGGAGGTAAAGAAGGAAAAACGTTTAACACAACTAATTTGAGAAAACACTTACAAAGTAAGCATAAACAAGAACTTGAAAAAGAAGAATTGCTGGTCTATCCATCTATCTATTGCCAGACACCTCAATCCCGCAAGGGGTGGCCACAAACAAATCATCACCATGTCGCTTTGTCCCCTGCCATTTCACTACCACGCTCCCAACTCACACCCCCCTCTCTCATATACCTCTCCACTCCATCCCTCCATCTCATCCTCGGCCTCCCCCTCCCTCTCGCCCGCTCCACCTCACTCACATACACTCTCCTTGTCAATCTTTCACTCTCGATCCTCTCCACATGCCCAAACCACCTTAATGTGTTTCTCCTAACGCTTCCTATCACGTCCACAACCACACCACAACGCTCCTTCACTTCCTCATTTGTTAGTCTGTCTCTCCACGTGGCTCCACATGCTCCTCTCATATAACTCATTTCCACTGCTCTCACTCTTGACTTCTGTCCTTCCAACAGGGTCCAAGCTTCACTTCCATATGTCAGAGTTGGTATCACAATACTGTCATGTAGCAACTTTTTCACTTCCATGCCCACCTCCCTGTTTCTTATCACTGCTTTCAACAAACCAGCAACCTTCCTTCCCTCCTGCACCCTTTCGAGCACTTCACCCTCCAGACTTCCATCCTTACTCATCACACTACCCAAGTACTTAAATGCACTCACATTCTCCATATCCTTCCCATCCAATCTCACTGTACATTCACTGGCTTCTCTTCTCTCGAAGACCATCACTTTACTCTTCACTACATTCACCTTTAGATTCCGTTTCTTACACACTCTCCCAAACTCAACTACCAAGCCTTGCAGCTCCCCTTTGTCTTCGCTCAACAACACAGTATCATCTGCAAACAACAGTACAGGGAGTTTCCAAACACTGCCCTCTCTCACTAGGGCTGCTCCAACATCCACTGCCCGACCTTGTATCTCTTTTATAACCCCATCCATGTACAGATTGAACAACCATGGAGACATGACACATCCTTGTTTCAATCCAACCTTCAAATGGAAGGATTCACTCAGTTTGCCATCCACACGCACTGCAGCCTTAGCACCCTCATACATACAGTACTCTTCACTGCCTTCAACAACTTCCCATCCACTTCATATATTCTTAATGGCCTCCACAATCCTTGTCTATCCACCCTGTCATATGCTTTCTCCAGATCCTTGAAGGCTGCATACAACTTCTTGCCCTTCTCTAGAAACTTTTCCACTAAGGATCTATGAATGAATATCTGGTCTACACAACCTCTTCCCTTACTAAAACCTCCTTGTTCTTCTCTGCTGGTGACTGAGGAAAATAAGCATCTGGAAGACAAACGGAAGTTAGATGACTCTCAGTCTGACACAGGTCACAAAACATCAGGCTCTTGCAGAAGCAGTGATAATCAGATTACCCTGGAGCACACACTTGAACTGAAAAAAAATCTGGCATCGGTATCAGTATCAGTATCAGTATTGGTCCAATTTTGTGGTATCGGTATCGGTATTGTTCAAAATTTTGGTGTCGGTACATCTCTAGAATTTAAGATGCTAACAGTATCATCAATCACTGAGAAATAAAAATTAGAATGTAACTGTAATACAAACCACATATTAGAACAGTGTGAAGAGAGAAACTATATGAGCAGCTTACATTAAAGAAGTGGGCTGTGGAAAGGTGAGCAAGTAAGAATTAGGGGGACTAAGGAAGAATGATAATGGGAAGTGACAGTAAACAATAAAGATAGTAGAAGCGACAGACAGTACAGAAGAATGAGGACTGAGAGGAAGATTTGAGTAAAGAGGAGTAAGAAACGTGAGAAACGAAAAGAATCGTATAAAAATCTGTAAAAGTGAAGTGAGGAAGCTGAAGTTGGTCATCATGCAAACTGCTCCTGCTTCTTTCGCAAACCCAAATCCCATTTTCTTCATCTTTTTGAGGGGAGGGGGGGCAAGTGTCCTTATCTTGTCAGAGAGAGAGAGAGAGAGAGAGAGAGAGAGAGAGAGAGAGAGAGAGAGAGAGAGAGAGAGAGAGAGAGAGAGAGAGAGAGAGAATTATTTACTACATTATAAAAAAAAAGCAAAATAAGGAAGAAAGAAAGACAAAACTCTGGGAATATGGAAAGGGAGGACAGAAGAAGAAAGATAAAGAGAAGGAAGAACTGAAGGGAGCAGTGGAAGCGAGGAAGCAGATGAGTGGGGGAGAGTTGGAGGATGGACAGAGGGAACAGAGAAGGATGAAAAAGGGTAAGTAGGAAGGAGAGACTCAGATGATGAGCAGAAAAGAGAGGTTGAAAAGAAGAGGTGAAAGGGTAAAAATGATGAAGAAAACTACAGTAAAACATTGATATGATGGACTTCAACAGACCGGAATTCACTTTATTCGGACTCGAAGAGCTACTAGACTAAATTCCTATAAATCGGAAAAAGTCTGACAAAGCCAGAAGCAGTCCGGACTGCCTGACCACTTCAGCTATGTTCACCACAATAAGGTAAATAAAAGACATGTTTATCAGTGTACAATACAGCATAATTATACCATTTGATGAATGTAGTGAAGGTATAACACAGTACAGTACTGCAATGGTATGAAAACAGTTTAAAAACCATTGGTGCAATCAGGACTAATGTCTGATTTATTGGAAAAAGTCTGGATTAGCATTGGAAAGTCTGGATGATGCTTTTATCGGAATTCGCATTTTTTGGAATGGTTTGGGCCCCAATTAGTCCGTTATAGTGAGGTCTTACTGTACTGTGCTGTATGTCATTTAAAAAAGGAAAATGGGAAGATTAAATACAAAGAGATGATAGTGTTGTGGAGTCTGAAAAAGAATGCAGAAAGGTTAGTAGGATGATGAATTGGGATGAAGAAGGAGAGGGTGAGAAGGAAGGTACAATGATAGGAGTAAAAGGAAAGTGAGGAGGTAAAAAGTGGGTAAAAGGGTGCTTAGGAAGGAAATAAATGGAGTGAAAGTAGGAAGGATATAAAAGGAGTGAAGGTAGGAAGGAATGAGAAAGTAAGATGGAAGGAAGGGAACAAAAGTAGGAGGAAACACAACAACAGGTGTGGTGATGGGAGAAACGGATGGGAAGGTACAAAGAAAGGAGATACAGTGGAGAGGAGGGAAGAAAAGAGGAAGAAGGAAAAAGGGAGAAAGAAAGGAAAGGAAAGGAATGGCTGAGCTAATACCGCAACAGATCACAGGAGACACAACAACAGGGAAGCAGAAGCAAAAGGGAGGAAGGAAGAATGGATGAGATTAAAAATTAAGGAAATATAAGGAAGAAAGACTGGAAAGGTTATAGCAACAACACTTATCAGATGGGACAAAACAACAGGGAAGATGAAAGGATGAAAGAAGGAAAACAAGGAAGGAAGGAAGAAAGAACTGGAAGGAAAGAAGGAAGAAAGAACTGGAAGGAAAGAAGGAAGAAGGAAACCTGGAAGGGAAGGAATGGAAAAGTAAGCACCTGGAACAGGTACTAACACTGATCACAAGAGACACAACAATAGGGAAGCAAGAGATAACAGGAAATAGTGTAAAGTAATAACCTTGTGTCACTATTTATATTATGAAGTTACAAGAGAAAGAAAAAGAGAGCCACATACCAACGAAGCCTTTACATCAACTGGAAGGGATATATACCTCCAGACCTCTTTATATTTTTTTTCCTAGAATAAAAATATATACTGGTAATAAGGATCATGAAAACCATAAATATTCTATCTATCTATCTATTGCCAGACACCTCAATCCCGAACGGGGTGGCCACAAACAAATCGCCTCCATGTCACTCTGTCCCCTGCCATTTCACTACCACGCTCCCAACTCACACCCCCCTCTCTCATATACCTCTCCACTCCATCCCTCCATCTCATCCTCGGCCTCCCCCTCCCTCTCGCCCCCTCCACCTCACTCACATACACTCTCCTCGTCAATCTTTCACTCTCCATCCTCTCCACATGCCCAAACCACCTTAACGTGTTTCTCCTAACGCTTCCCATCACGTCCTCAACCACACCACAACGCTCCTTCACTTCCTCATTTGTTAGTCAGTCTCTCATAAATATTGCTAAGTGTAATTCCTAACGGTCAGAAAATAAAATACAACTTAAATCTAATAATAATAATAATAATAATAATAATAATAATAATAAAAGTAGTAGTAGTTGCAGTAGTAGTAGAGTAGTAGTAGAAAATAATAAACTTTATACTTAAATCTAATAAGTTACTTCAATTAACCAGTACATTTCAACATAATGCTTTTCTCAAATGATCATGCAAATGTTAAAAAAAAAAAATAAAAATAAATAAACACCATGCAAAATGCCATGCACTTACTGTAGACTCCATGCACTTGTTCCTTCATGCTCAAAGGACAGCCAAGAAATGCAATATCCCGAACACAGATACATTTTACACACACACATTAGGCAAACACACACAAACACTGAAGCCTGTGTTCTGGCAGGCCGTCCTTACATCTCTTCCTCATCTGTTTACCCTACTTCTGCATATGACTGTACAAATTCGTTCATGCAAAGGTCGGGATATTGTGTTTTTGGCTTTTAACACAAGTACCACTAAAGTCGCCCCCCCAAAAAAAACAAACAAACATATAACACTCAGTTTTTAGGGCAAAATGCAATATTGATAGTGGCGACTTTAGTGTATAATTGTCTAACCGTCGTCTGAACATTATTACACCTGCATTACCTGTTCTGCACTGATAATGAGCCTCCAGGTACTTGTGTGTACCTGGGCACCCGTCCCCAAACCGGGCTGTGTTGGCCTCTATCGTACATGATGGCTTTCCAGAGCAGCTTGTAAGAAAACATTGGACTTTTTATACCTCTGAATCCGTTAGCGGTTTATACATTTAGAAAAACACACTGGCTGCTTTTATATCATTTCAATGCGATGACGTGATTGATATTTTACTCTCCCTGCTTCTAGATGATCTCATTCAGTTTAGATTCTTTTTTCTTCACTCCGATAACATTATTTACATTATTTTTTCCTTCCTACAAACATTATCCAGCTAAGGAGACACGTACTAAAGGTGTTAGTGAAGGCTATATATAACTCCTCCCGTTGAAAAAATGCCTTCAGAGCTAAATAAAACTATGCAGTAAAGAAGTTAACCCTGAATCCTAAGATGTCTTTATGTTACCATTCCTACACCCTCATTTTTGTCTGCTGTGACTTTTCCAACTGGAGACGTTAGATAAAGCCTTCATTAACTCCTGCCCTACTGGAATACCCACTCCTAGCTTGAATCAAACAGCATGGAGAGTATATAACAATGGATGTCATCGTGGTGCAGGGGTTATAAACACACTACTATTACCGCCACCACCACCACGCGGTTAGTTATGGTTAGTACACTACATTTAGCTGCAATTCAAAGGCTGGTTCCCTTGCATTTACCTGTGCAAATGAATGTTCATCAGAGCACACACAAAGGGGTGAAAATAAAAATGAAAACTGCCATATATCCGCCGAAAACGCATCACGACACGGATGAGAGAGACAGAGAGAGAGAGAGTTACAAGGGCCAGTAGTACCTCAAAAAGTCTTACGATCCATACCAGAGAGAGAGAGAGAGAGAGAGACTAAAAAATGCTTGCTCTATCTGGCATCATCAGGCGCTTTAACGAATTAAAAGTGTTACCAGATGAGGGTCCTTCCTATTTTATCCTCCATCCCCAGCGCGAATTGACCTTTAAGGCGAGGCAGTTATATAAATCCATAATGATACTGTCTCCTAACTCGTTCGGAAGGGGGCGGGGCAGAGGCGTTCGTCTTAAATAGTGGAGTTTTAATAATGGATAATCTTGTCGGCTGGCGGTCGGTTGCGGCATGGCGGGGAATCGGAACGGATGAAAACTCGCGAATGAGAATTTGGAAGAATAAAAACGCTCAAGAGAATCTGAACGAAAAAACACGCGCGGGGCGAGAAGAAGGGGAAAAAACGCGCTGGAAGAGAATCTGAAGGAATAAAAATGTTTACCACCGGCTCCTCAGAGCTCCTCGCTTCCCCCCCCCCCCCCCAGGTTTAAAACGACCCCAGTCCATTTTACTTATGACTTCAAATTCATGAAAAATCATAAGGTGTTAATAAAATTCTCAACTTTAGAGTATGAGTATTACTCAAATCCTGGGAACTATCAAGAGGGGTTTTAGGAGCGTGCCGGGGGCCCGGAGCTTTAGGAGGGAGGGCTGCTAAAGGGTCATTTCAAAGCGGTCTCTCAGTAACTCAAAACTTACGGAAATAGGTAACTCTGTGACACCAGCTCTTCCAGACTGGCCCCTAGAAGGGTCCGGCAAAAACGCTTACGATAAAGATCTGAACGAATAAAAAGATACACAATCTGAAAGAATAAAAACGCGCAGGGGAGGAATATGAGCGGGGAAAAAGACCAAAATCTGAACGAATAAAAACGCGCAAGACAAAAATCTGAGGGAATAAAAACGCGGCGGAGAATCTGAAAAAAAGGGGGGGGAAGACGAGAATTTGAACGAGTAAAGACGGGATTTTGAACGAATAAAAACGTGCGGGAGGTTTTCGTTAAATAGCGAGCTGGGGGAGAATATTAAATTAAAATACGACAATCCATTATAGCTATTAAGGCCTATTTGCTGCACGAAGCCGGATAATTTGTAAAGATATAGATGTCAAGATGCCGAGATGTTTGGCCGGGAGAAGAGGGTGGGAGATAAAAATGGAGAGAGAGAGAGAGAGAGAGAGAGAGAGAGAGAGAGAGAGAGAGAGAGCAGTTCCCCACACCTCCGGCCAAATATTAACTTCTTAAATCATCTGACAAAACTATCCGGCCATTGTTCTCCTCCTTTTTCTTTCTTTTCTTTTTTTCCATCATTCACGTCTCATAGTTTATCTCAGATCGCATTTTGTGGGCCGTAAGGCTAGTTTGCTTTGCACATCTCTTAACGTCTCTTACTTAGCGATTTATTTTGCACTTAGCGCCTGAATATCCACTTGTATATTAATAATGGAAATTATGTCGATTCTAAAACGGTACAAATAACATATAAGAGAATGTTTAGGTGTACTATGCTAAAACAAATCGTTAAGGAGGAGGTGCTACGAGGCCTCTTGTGCCTCTCAGAATACCATCTGTATCTCCTTCAGTCTCCACACTTCTTCCTGAGCCTGTAAGCTTTTTTTTTTTTTCTTTTTCTTCTTCTTCAGCAGCAACAGCACCACCACCACCACCATCATTATCACTTTCATAATTATCATCACCATCATCTTCATAATTATCACCATCATCATCCTTCTCTTCTATTATTATCCGCTTCAGTAACTTACCCAGAGGGCTTTCGCTACCGCCAGATAATATGACTGCTTTGCCCTCACATCCCATGGCATGTCAAATCGTTTGGTGCTATACTCTTTCCACCATAACTTGGCCTAATACTGCCATTTTTACATTAAAGTTCTTGCCGGCACCCACCCACGCCAGCATGCATTTGGTGTGGACGTGAACTTTGTTTACCTTTCACAATAAGGAAGACACATGAATTAAACCAATATTCAAATTCTGTGCGATACTCTCAGAAGTGGTTTTCCCTCTCACGCGGCTGACTTGCGCTGCGCCATCCAGTATCTTGGCTGTGTGAAATGCCCATAATCTGCCATAATACCCGGCCTGCCACCTCGTAACCACAAGACAGATGGCCACTGGCAAAAGGGACGAGGATTTTGAACTTGGGATTTTTATTTCATTGCTTTTTTTTTTTTTTTTTTTCGTGCAGCGCTTGTGGTACTGTTCCATTAACCTTTTTGATACTTTGGGTCCACCTAAGTATTTTCTTCAGGCCAGCGCTCGGGTACTACTGCCATGGTGGGCGAATATTTAACTGTGTTGCCTACCAAGCTGCCGGACCGACAGTGGTGCGGGCATCTTGCGTCACTGGACTCGGGTGTGCATCCACCCTGTGTGGGCTGCTGTGTAAAATAAGTGGCCTACCAAGGGTAACACCTTGAGGAGGTAACTATGGTGACCTGGGTGATGCAGTGGCCTCTTATTCCAGGATACTGGGAAACAAACCGCCAAAATTCTGAAAGGCTAAGCTACAATGATGAGCACCGCGGCTAAGCACGCTATGGCGTCTGCCTCACCTTTACCTTTAACTCCTGGCAATTGTGTTTTGCCAAGAGAAGTTTAAGAAGACACAGGACAAGCTTGGAAGGGGGCCCTCTTAGGATCTGGAAGTAATTATTTACGTGATTTACTGTTATGCAGTGGCTGGGTACTAAAGCACTTGATGTTGACCTTTTGTTAATTTTAAGGAAAAGACACGGGGAGGATCAGCCAAAACACCGGTGGGTGAGGGAACTGGTAGTAATACTTGCCGTGGTTCTCGTGCCTACTTTCCTGCCCCGCCATCCCTAACGCCTTATCTCCTACACCTTAATGAAGTAATCAACGCACCCCGGCCACCACCCCAACTTTCGATAACCATTTAATCCCGGCTGTTTTAACATTAGTTTCATCATATTTCATTCAGCGGTAACAACAAAAATTTCGCTAACAGTAGATTATAGGAAGATTACTATCCGTTAAAAATTCCATCAACTGTACTCTGGTTAATGCTATACGATTTTGCTACACTCTTTTTATACCAGCTTGGTCTAAAGTTGAAGTCCTTCCATCTTGAAGGCTGCGTTGTAACATTGCATCGACGACAGAATATGGCGATAGTCATGAGAAGTGCTATAGAAACGATGTAGAGCCATAGCACAGTCTTTTTCTGCCACTGATCTCCGTGAAATACGCTGCAAATGGACGAGCCTCTGGGCCAAGAGTAGAATCACTATAGCCACTGGAAGACCTGCCGAGGTGTAAGAGTTCGAGATGGGTACTGATCAGGAAATAACGAAGATGAACTTATTTATTCTGAAGATGCATTTTATCTCCCTCTCCTTCTCTCTCTCTCTCTTGCAGTCAATGGGGTAAAACTATCTACATTATCCCTTATAAATGAATAAAGAAGGCTGACAGTGACGAGTAAAATATTGACGATAACAGGAGTAAAACAGGTAATTCATTTTTTAAATTTTTTTACTCGATTCTTCAGTCATATAAAACTCTACTCGGCTACGGACAAACCCCTCGTCCTAAAGCTGTATAATCAACAGCCTGCCAGAAGCGGCAATTTCTCTCATGTTCTCAGTACTTTTTTTTTCTTGGTGGTGAAGCAGTGTATATATATATATATATATATATATATATATATATATATCCGATTCAACTAATAAGAAAGCAATAATGAGTGACGTGGCCATTCCTTCCCTGCCAGCTAATACCCAAACACAACTAGCAGTTATAAAACAGTTGATACGAATTAAAACTTATCATGAACTACACGTTTTCTCTCAGGAAGGATACTTTTGGGGGCTACTCGTCATTTCTCGCGCCGATCAACCTTTAATCTGACACCAAGCTTGTAAAAAGAATCTCGGGGTTGGTGGCTTATCCGTAACTAACTTAAAAATAGTTAATAACTGGGTAGTGGGTGAGGCTGGATTAGGTATAGTCAGGGAGAATAACGATATCTGATAGGTGATGTTGGTTAAGGGGGTGAGGGTTTGAATGCTGTTCAAAAGGATCCAAGATCGAATCCTGGCTGGAGTAGGGATGTTCCATGATTTGAGGAATGCTGTTCAAAAGAATGCGAGGTCGAAACCCGATTGCTATAAGGAAGACCGATGATTACAATTTAGTTAACAAAGGCGCTAATCTTTCACATGGCCCACCTACATGCCATAAAAACACCCCGCCGCAACTTATATGCCCGAAACACGAACAATCTAGTTACACACGTTAGATGATACTAGCAGCAAGTTTGAAAAGATCGCCAATAACACCACAAGTTACGATCCCGCAACACGCGGACTTGTTAGTAACAATCGTCACCCAAAGCAAATTACAAATTAGTATATCACCGACACTCCGCCTCATACAATCCCGACAAGAATATTTGTTAGTTCCACTGGAGTTACATTATGCTAAGTTAAGTACAAGTTAGTGCGTTAGTGCTTTATTTAGCCCCCAACACAGGCCAGCAGCATCAGCAGCGTGGGTATACAATTCGGCCTTGTAATGTTACCTAGGCCACAAGTGTAGTGCACCTCGATGTACTTGTGTGTGCCGGGACAAGGATCGCCGAATGCGTCGCTGTTCACTTCCATACTGCAGCTCTCCACACCGTTACATCTGTTTACATTGTGAAATTATGGCAGTTTGGACACATGTTTTACTTCCATGAAAACAAAATGTAGGCCATAATAATGCTACCATGATTCTTAAAATACAGATATTCTAATTCCAAGTCTCCATCTGGCTATTTTTATAAGCTTCTGGAAATGACGACCATAACACGATTATCTTCTTTGCATCTTTACGTAAACATGCATCAAAACTAAACTCTATGTCAGCACTGATTTATCACAATGATAAAAATTAGCTATCTGTATTTTCCTAAGACCAAAATGGTGTCCACACATAAATATAATAATGGATAGATAATCTACATCTGGAAATTACTAAAACTACAAACAAATATAATTACATGAAATACAAAATACTGAAAAATATTCTTAATAACTACCAAATACTAAAGTAGTAACACACTTATGAAATTACACAGGATTACATAACTCATAGGGCAGAATAACCTAAAATGCCTACATTAAGATATTTACAGTAACTTACCAGGCTATTTTTTCCCTAACCTAACAAGCAGTAACTTAGCTTACCTACAATGTCTATGTTACCTGTGCTAATATTAAGCTTATTCTGAAAGCCCTGATGTCAAATGTAGTATAGATTAACTTGTACACAACTCAGAGGCAGGGGAAAATGTTAGTGTGTAGGCATGATGTGGGAGAGACACGCAGGCAGCCTAGGTGGTATGTAGGTCAGGTATCAGTGACCCTATTACTGCCTATGTATAATGCAAAGATATATTACGAGTCTATGGGCAGCGTTTTCCTGACCTCATGAGGCTCTCTTGCAATCTTCCAATGCATATAACACTCACTTTTTTGTGTGTGCCTTTTCTTTAAAATATACAATAGTCGGTATAAATATTATAAACGTGAATAACGAGGAATGATCGTTAGATATAAATGGTGTGGAAGATATGTAAGGGAGCCACGTAACCCACACAAGTGTATGTATGATGTGGGGTAAATCACAGCTAGCCTTGTTGTTACATTTTAAACAATGAAAGGGAACTGAAGGCCAAAAGCCCGCAAGATTGCTCCTTCCAAGAAAAAATAAATAAATAAGTACCGGCCAAATTCAAGACCCGTTCATTTCGAGATGCCTGGACACACTGCTTTGGAAAAACTGGCGTATGG
>JAGKTI010028075.1:0-13062 GCA_018397915.1 Birgus latro | reverse complement strand
TAGTTTTGCAGAACAGATGGACTAAAACTGCTCCATAGCTGCTTGACCGCAGCCTCAAGTTTAGGCAAAGATGATGTGTCCATACTACGCAGTTGCCGCTTCATGTGTGTCCATAAATTCTCAATGGGATTGATATCTGGGCTGTTAGCCACTGTTTCACTGACTTTGCAACATGTGCAGGGGCAGAATCTTGCATAAATACTCTTGCCTTGGTTTTATTAAAAGAGTCACTTAAAACATCACATAAGAGCTCTAAATAATTGTTCTGGTTCACTTTTTCATTTGCAGGTAGAATTACCAACCTATCAACACCATAATATGTAAAGCAGCCCTAAGCCATGAGTGAGGCTGGGTATTTAACAAACTTGGAAGTGTACTTAGGATCCAGGGGGTCACTGCCTGGTTTGCGGTACACTCGTGATGAAGGGGTACCAGTGACAGTAAATGTTGACTCATCACTCCAAAGCACAGTTTTCCATTGCTCCTCACTCCTCACTCCAGGCAAGATATTTCTTACAAAAATTTACTCTCTTTTTCTTCTGAAGTGCAGTTAGCAGTGGATTTTTACGAGCAGAAAACTCCTGTAGCCCAGATCATCATGCAACAGCTGCTGCACACTTCTGACAGATGCATCTGCCAGCAACTGTGGGTTCTTTTCTTTTAAATCCCGTGCTGTTAGCCTTGGACCCTTGCTAACTTGCCTTGAGATCAGCTGACGGATCCTGAAGGTTGTCTTACGAGGTCTCCCAGGCTCGGGAAGTGGAGTGGGAGGAATGACCTCCCCACTGTCCTTGAACCGCTTCACCAGTCTCTGCACTGTCCTCAGTCTAACACCATCTGATTTGCAATAAATGGGAGTTTGTGGCCAGCTTTGTATAAAGTAATCATTTCCACACATTTGTCCTTGCTTGTGGTTACTTTAGGCATGATGAGAATGTGGTAGGTAACCAAATAACTGTGTTATTTGAGTCAAAACATGCCCTCGTGGTGCATCACACACAGAGACAATCCTCCTCCTGTGGCTGCCCAAACATTACTGAGCCTACTTCTGTGGTGCCAAACCTATCAAGCAGGGTTGCCAGCTCCTGTTGAAAAAGCATCAGCTCATTTTGCATCACAGGGGAGGGTAGTATTGACCCTACTTCACTTAACGCGAAGAAGAATGATGTCGGCAAAAAAAGTCAATACTTACCGCGCCTACTATATATATATATATATATATTTATATTTATATTTATATTTATATTTATATAAATAAATGTTCCTCCCTTTTTGCGGTTGCTGTAGCGCAATATTGCTCTAAAGCGGCACGATTTTGTGGACGGAAATAAACATTCTAACACGGGCGCTGTTAGCATAATGCTGTAACTTGAACCAGGCGGGCTGTGACGCGATGTGCCTGGTTGTGATGAGGTGATGGAGATTGCCAGAGACACCAGTGACACTTCAGATTGGATTATGCAGGAAGTTGAGCAACAAGACAGGGATGAAGAGGAGAGAGAACAGCTAGAGGAAGAGAGGGAGGCCAGACCAGCAGGTGAACCCAGCAGTGAAGTTTTAAGTCAAATCCTGAGTCGAGCTGAGTCTCTCAAGGACTTCATCTTTGTCAGCGACCCTTCCCTTGCAAGAGGTAACGACATGATTAAGCATATTGTTGATGCAGTCAGCATCTACAATCGTATGCACGTTGACCGAGTAAACTGCTGTAAACAGTCACTGATCACTCATTACTTCGCCAGCTAAGTTGCCGCTGGTCTGCAGCAAGAGGATATCCAGCAAAAGCAGGATGAAGAAGCTATGGAGGACCTAGAAAGTGAGTTTTGGAGTGTTGGTAGTGAAATAGACTTTGATGGATTTTAGCGTGTGTTCTCCCCTTCTACCTCATCGCTGGCGACGTGTGTCTGCTCTTCTCCTAACATAAGGTATAGTACAATAAATGTGTAACACACCTCTCCTGATGGTTGAAGGAAAGTCCTGGAGTAGATATTTATGGCCTTTAATTGTGGAGCACAGAAATATAGGTATTACCTCCTCGATATCAGCCCTCGACTGACTAGACACATGGAAGTGGTTTCTGGCTAGCCTGGGAACACTGCTAATGCTGCAGTTCTGGATACAAGGGAGGGGGCATACAGTGGGGGGTATACAGTGAGGGAGGCATATTTGGAGGCATAATACATACACATATAAGGGGAATGGTACAGTACTCCCCCGGGTGGTTGAGATTGTGTCTCCTGACACTAGAGAGGAGGTATACTGGGTGGTTCATATGACTAAGGGAGGCGGGAGATTTGTACAGGTAGGGAGTATGATACAGGGAAAGAAGGGAGGGATTATGATACAGGGGATGGGAGGGAGTAAGTATGATACAGGGGTTGGAGGGAGGACATGGCCATGTCAAGGGGATGAAAACTAGTGATATACACTTTTACAAGGGGAGGTATGTTGATATAAGATACACATAGAGTCATGTTGATATATGATACAAGGAGTAAAATAGAGTATGCGGTCACGCATGTTCTTAGATCTATACAAGTACTGTAGATAACACTCGTGAAATAGGGTACACATGTCTTTCATTTTTTTTATTCTTTTTGTTTTTTGTTTCTATGTAGTTTCTAGGTGTCACACATTACTGTATCAGAGATATGTCAACATTTGCTTGTGGTACTTTTTCTGTCCACAGTTTATGCAACTTAACAGGTGGCATAGGTAGTCACTGAATGGGAGGGCATTTAATCCTGGGTAGGGCGTACTATGCCAGTAGCCAGTCTGATTTCCTGTAGTCTGTGTTCCATTTTCCGGACACAACAGTGCACTGCACAGAGGACAAGGAGAAAACCTATGAAAGAGATGACCACAGGGGGAAACACAACGGTTGGATGAACCCATGTACGGCTGAGGGCCAGAGAAAATTGATCCATAATGAAGTCACTGTTGTTGAGGAATGTTAGCATACGCATGTTGGGGGAGATAACAGTAATGTTAGTAGATGGCAGGTTGGAAGGCATGTCAATTGGTTGGAAGATGTCATAGGAGTGTTGACGGACTGATTGGTGATAGCGAGTGGTATAAGTGATGACTGACTCTGATTTGACGGGACAATAGTCCGGTGCTTTGTAGAGACCACAAGCGGGTACAGAGCGGATCGAAGTACAGTACATCATTCAACTTTGAGAACTTTAACTTTGCGATTCACCAATTTTGCGAGGTAGTTCCAAAAGTCATGTATTTTTTAACATTTATGAACTTTGCGACTGATCACACACTGCGAGGTTGAGTGGTGGGAGAGTCGTCTTCCTGCACTACTTTGCCACCCCGAGTAATGACGTCATGGTTCATTGGGCGTACTGAGCCTCCTAGTTCAGTGGTCTGCCGCCCCGCCACGTTTGTTTGCACCTGTTTCCAACCAAGGTCACTGACCTTCACAATTTCGTGGTGCTCCTCGTAATACCCCAGCAGTCTAACCTTGCACGAGTGTTATCATGGCGCCAACGGGTAAGAAGAACAAGAAAATAATTTTGGAGACCAAACTGAAAATGATTGAAAGGAAAAAAGCAGGTGAAGGTAATTCTGCTATTGGTCAGGAGTTTGGTGTTGGTGAATCGACAGTGAGAATGATTTTAAAGAAGAGTGAACAAATCAAGCAAGCAGCGAATAACTATGGAGGTGTTCAATTTGATGGTAGATTGCTGGTAGACAACAAAGAAGTGCTAATAAAAATGGAATGATATCTTGCTCAATACATTCAAAGAAAGGAAAAGGAAGGGGTTGCATTAGATGGGTTCCATATAAGGGAGCAGGCAAAGATATTCTATCACACATGCCTTAAAAAGCCATTAATTCTCCAACAATACCTTTCAAGGCATCGAATGGGTGGCTATGCCAGTTCCTCAGAAGGTAGGGGTTTAAACACATCAGGTTCAGTGGCGAGTGAGGCAGTGCTGACTACAAATTGGTGGGCTTCATCCCAAGGTAAGCACTTTTTCCCACTCTTTCTCTCGACTCTACCTCTTAATTTTACGATGATAAATGAGGGAGCAGGCAAAGATATTCTATCACACGTGCCTTAAAAAGCCATTAATCCTCCAACAAAACCTTTCAAGGCATCAAATGGGTGGCTATGCCAGTTCCTAAAAAGTTAGGGGTTTAAACACGTCAGGTTCAGTGACGAGTGAGGCAGTGCTAACTACAAATTGGTGGGCTTCACCCCAAGGTAAGCACTTTTTCCCACTCTTTCTCTCGACTCTACCTCTTAATTTTATGATGATAAATGAAACAAACATGAACTGATGTACTGTACAGTTATATTAATAAGAAAACATCATAGGTAAGAAACATTTTTAAAAAATGCATTTACGCTGATGTGAAGACTGGCATGGTTTACGGGACTGGTGGCAGGGCGAGGCTTGGCTACTGTGGCCCCGCGGGGCCTACGTCATCACTATCACTGTCGGCGGATATTTCCACATCTTGCTGTGTTTTTTCTGCCTCTCTCATGAATCCCTTGAAGTCAGAATCGTCACTGGGGTCATCAGAATGAAAAAGGTTAGGGATGCTAGGATCGCTGGCTGCTTGGGGAGGGGTGGCAGGACGGCTGGTCGATGGGGCAGGGTCTCTTGGGGTTCTCTTGAATTTTGTGATCAGAGACTGCTTCCTCTTGTTAACCCCATCTCTGTGGACGTCAGCATAAAAGTGAAGTGGCCGAGAATTAATGATGCATAACCTGGCCAATATTCTCGCCGTCATTGACCAGCTGTAAAAAACCATCGTGAACAACGAATGTGACAATTTAGGGCTCAGCAAGCATGCCACGGTGTTGACAGAGCCCTTCGTTTTTATGCTGACCTACACAGAGATGGGGTTAACAAGAGGAAGCAGTCTCTAATCACAAAATTAATGAGAACCCCAAGAGACCCTGCCCCATCGACCAGCTGTCCTGCCACCCCTCCCCAAGCAGCCAGCAATCCTAGCATCCCTAACCGTTTTCATTCTGATGACCCCAGTGATGATTCTGACTTCGAGGGATTCATGAGAGAGGCAGGAAAAAAACAGCAAGATGTGGAAATATCTGCCAACAGTGATAGTGATGACTTAGGCCCCGTGGGGCGACAGTAGCCAAGCCTCGCCCCGCCACCAGTCCCGTACACATGCAGTGTAAATGCATTTTTTGTTTGTTTCTTACCTATGATGTTTTCTCATTAATATCACTGTAAAGTACATCAGTTCGTGTTTGTTTCATTTATCATCGTAAAATTAAGAGGTAGAGTCGAGAGAAAGAGAGGGAAAAAGTGCTTACCTTGGGATGATGTCGACCAATTTGCCTTTATTTCATATATTTAATTGTTTGAATTTTGCGAATTTCAATTTTGCGACGGTTTTTGTCGACCATATTCTCGCAAAAATGGAGGAAACACTGTACCAGGACACATGATGGTGACAGAGATGGGAACAGTGAAGAAGAAGTACTGGACGTGGTTGAGGGGAGTATGGTGGACTGGGAGTACAGGAGCTGGAACAAAGGAACGGGCCAAGTATATGGAATGGTTACAAACTAAAGCAGACTCACAGGGTGTAGCGCTGCTAGGGAAGATAGCGAAAAGGTGGGCAGCACAGAGACGAGAGGTAGGGATGAGGGAGGAACACTGCTGGAGGTCGATGGTAGAAAGGAAGGCAACTGAAAGATGGTCATGAGATAGGAGGAAATATTCTGAAGGAACAGAGACTTGTAATAAGGAGTTGTTGTACTGGAAGGGGAAGGGAATGATGTGGAAAAGGTTGAAGGTGATGTCAGAACGGAGTGGGATATGGATGACGACGAATGTGGTGAGAAGAGTGGCCTCGAGAACTGGATAGTAATATTCGAGAGAGGAGTAGAGGCGTACAGGGGATAAACCGAAAGTAGAGTGAGCCCATTCTAATACAGAGTGGAGAGCTGAGATAGGTACTAAGTCTGCAGTGACACGTCCATGAATAGCATCGACTAGGATACGAACCAAGGTAGTGACCTGAAAGAAGAGGGAGTCAATGGCTAGTTGGAGATTATCCATGTTGAGTTTGAGATAAAAGAACTGAGAAATAACGTTGAGATTGGAGAGGTGTTGTTTTAAGATGTTGGTGAAGTTGTTCAGAGTGGAAGTTACTTCATTTAGGTGGGTTGTAATCTTCTGTAACATAGTGTGTTGGACTTTGATGACTCAGCGTTGAGATTCTAGGGTGGAAGCTAAATGAGCTAGGTCAGATTTGAAGCCGGAAAGGTCACGGGCTGTAGCGATGCCAAACAATTCGCTTAGAATCTCACCTCCGAGGTCAAAGAGACCTCGTTTCACACGAGAACAACCTATGGGTGGCTGAATGGAGAATGTGTCATTGAGCTCGGTGATACCAGATATGTATGCAGCTGCCAGGAGAGTGGGAGGAAAAGATGATATAAATACTGATTCGGGTTGTGTTTCCCCATGAGGGCTGTGAGGTGGGTCTTGATTTTGTGGTGCTGGTGCACGTAGGCAGGCAGGGCGATGGCTACGTCGGCCAGGGGTGCAAGATCGTAGTGCAGGGAGACTACATCTTCTACGCATTACCTCGCCTCCCGAGCTGACCAAGGCCTCGGGACGTACTCCACCCCACCATTGTCCTCACCCGACCCAGACCCTAGGAGGGTCAGCACTGCCAGCAGGTAGACTGCTAACATCATATCTAGAAGATTAGGTGAGAATTAATGGGAGAGTTCCTGGAGAGGTTGATGGGTGGAATGCAGTTTGGATAGATACTGATTGATTGATGAATGAGTAGGAGTAGGTGGAGAGGAAGGAGACTGATGAATAGGTGGAGATGGGGTAGATTGAGGGATTTGTGGAGTAGGAGGGAGAGCAGTAGGTTGTGCAAGTGATTCATCCAACACTAGGCCCCGTGGAGCACGTTTTAGATCGTCAGCATGGACCCACTTAGTGTTTGTAGTGGAGAGGTCTTGGATGTGGAACTTGTTGGCTTGTTTATTCAGTACGCGATGGGGGCCGGTAAATTTGTCATCCAATTTAGAGGTACACGTATGGGAATAAGCAAAGACTAGATCACCTATGTCGATAGTGATAGGAGAGGCATCCAGTTTAGAGGTACGCGTATGGGAATGAGCAAAGACTTGATCACCGACGTTGATAGTGATAGGAGAGGCAGATTTATGTTGGCGTTGTATCATGTCGTCCTTAGATGAAGGGAGAGTGGACGTTACATACTGATGGATTGTTTGGAAGTTGGCCAATTTTACTTTGACATAGTCATCCATGTTATAGATGGGGTCTGGCTTTGAGGATAACAGGGTGTATGGTAGGTGTCAAAACCAAAGAGGACAAAGAAGGGAGATTTGCCAATGGAAGCATTGATGGAGCTATTGACTGAGGATGCCACTTGGGGAATCCAGTCATCCCATGTCGAACTATGGGAGCCTAGGTGTCTGAGGCACTCTAAGATTTTTCTATTGTGGCACTCTACAAGGCCCTTGGAAGCTGGATGGTTAGGTATGACATTGCATTTATTAATTTTAAAGTGGCGACAGATCTCCTCCAGGAGGCTATTGTTGAACTCAGTACCATTGTCAGTGAGGATGGTATGTGGTGTATTGAACGGGCAAATTACGTGATCTACGAAAGCACGTGCAACTCTCTTCGCGGTCTTATCTGAGAGGGGGACGAGGACACAGTAGCGTGAGAAGTGGTCGACTGCTACAAACAAATACTCTGCGCCTGATTCTGTAAGTGGGAGTTTGAGAAAATCAATGGACACTGTTTCCCATGGGCGTGATGGGATTGGATATTGTAAGAGCGGTGCAGGTAAGCCAGTGGAACCTTTGTGGTGGTGGCACGAGATGCAAGAGTCACAGTGCGCATTGATATTGCGACGCATGGTTGGCCAATAGTACTCGAGACGTGCTTGGCGCAAGCATCGGTCTTTACCTGGATGGGATGGGTGAGGTATATCATGAACGATGTGAAGGACCGCAGATAACAGGTCAGTAGGGACAACGAGTTGGTGTACTTCTCTGTTGGGCAAATCCTTTCCTGTAAGGAATGTTTTTCTGTACAAGAGACCATCTTTTAGTATGAACTCATCTAGTGGTACTGGTAGAGCAGGTAAGGTCGAGGCATCTCCTGATTCAAGGAAATAAACTACTTGTGACCACATGGAATCTTTGTGCTGAGTTTTGAACATCCTCTGATGTTAAGGCTGTGCTGTCAGTGACCTTGGGCTGCAGGGACGTGACAGGTGCGGCTACATGACGTGAGAGGGCATCCGCGACTACGTTCAATTTTCCTGGGACATACTGAAAAGTGGGATTGAAGTCCTGGATGGTGATGGACCATCTAGCTAACCTACCGGTGAGGTTGCGTCCCTTGAACAAATCACATAGAGGAAGGTGGTCTGTCTGGATATGCACTGGATAACCATATACTATGTCTCTGAAATGTTTCAAGGACCAGACGACTGCCAAAGCTTCTAAATCGGTGACACTGTAATTACGTTCAGCGATGGTAAGTGCGCGACTAGCATATGCTATTACATGCTTCCTGAATGCTTGATCTAGTTGCATTAGAACTGCTCCAAATCCTGTGCCTGAGGCGTCTGTGCATAGAAGAAAGGGTTTGGTATAATCAGGGATTGCTAAAATTGGGGCATTAACAAGAGCTGTCTTTAGTGCTTGGAAAGCCTGGGACTGATCGTTAGTCCACACAAAGGATACATTCTTCCTTAGTAAGTGGGTTAGAGAAGCGGCGATCTTTGCATAGTCTTTAATGAATCTGCGATAGTAACCACTTAGGCCTAGGAAACTTCTGACAGCATCGATAGTATTAGGTTCTGGGAAATTGATGATCGCCTTAGTTGTGTTGTCATTAGTATGAATGCCTTGTGCGTCGACGACATGGCATAGAAAGTTGATTTTCTTTCTCAGGAAGTCACATTTACTGAGGTTGATTTTCAGGCCTGCAAGCTGTAGGCATTCCAATAGTTGTTGTAGTTTGGCAAAATGGTCAGGGACTGATTTACTTACAACTATGATGTCATCTAGGTAAGCAAAAGGAGAGTGGCCTCATGCCACTAAAGACTGAATGGATAAGTCGCATGAATACTGAAGGAGCATTTCTCAAACCAAAAGGAAGTCTCTTAAACTGAAATTGTCCAGAAGGGGTGCTGAAGGCTATAATTCGGCGAAAGGATTCTTCCATTTCGACCTGCCAGTAACCACTGAGGAGGTGTAGGGATGAGAAGACTATGTTATTTTCACCTAGTGATTCTAACAAATCTATGAGGACAGGTAACGGGAAACGTTCTGGAACTGTTACAGAGTTTACCTTATGGTAGTCCACTACTGGTCTAAAGTTGCCGTCCTTCTTTGGGACTAAGAAAAGAGGACTATTCCGTGGACTGACGGAGGGTTCGATAATGTCCTGAACTAACATTTGCTGTACCATCTGATCTGTCTGTTTTCTCAAGCTGTGAGGTAACCGATTTGCTGGTATGTAAATCGGCTGAGTTCCTGGCACTAGGTCTAAGTGATGTTTGACTAAGTCTGTCTTGCCCATTTGTTCTCCGGGTAAGGCTACCACATTTCTGTAAGCGTGCAAAAGGTCGAGCAGTTGAGATTTATGCTGTGGAAAATCTTTGCAAGTTAGGTTTGAGAGCAGGTCAGGTGAACGAGTCGGAGCAGATCCTGTAGAGTTAATGGCACACATACCGGCTGATAGACTATCATCATCAGTAGGGATAGAGGATTCCTGGCACACCATTACGGCCGCTGGTTATACTAGGAAATCTCCAATCATTACACCACTTTTAAGCTTTAGTGGAGCATTCGTGACATTGAGCAAGTATAGATAACATAGTCTGTCCTCTAAGATCGTGCACCAGGCTGACTCATAAGTTAAGCCATTCACACAACACATCTCAGGTAGTGTTAGTACATCCACTCCTTCTTTCGCACCGACAACACGAACAGAGACTTTGGAGAACTCATGCGGTAACAAAATTGTGCACGTATTCGTTACTGCACGCCTCGTCTCTGCGTGTTGGAGAACATCAATTAGACTTTGTGAGGCAGGTAACTGAGACATGTCTGAGTCGGCTGTAGTGCTGTCGTTAGAGGAAGCTGGAAGAGCCGTTTCTGAATGCTGAGAGGATGTATCATCTGGTGAGTCCTTGCTCTGAGTCAGCGAGGGAATGATCTCTGTATTCTCGGGTGATGATGATGATGACGGCTAGGCTTGTTCTGTACTCTTAGGGAGTGCGAGAGTCAGGGGGGACTGAATGGCTGAAGTTATTGGCAGTACAGGATGGGGACATTTCATACTGTTGACTGGGAACCCAGAAATGTCTATACTACTACAGGCATGTAATAATGCAATGGAATGTTGTGCCATGGTGGGTAAGCGAATAAGGGCATCTGCTGGATATTTCATGTCGTTAGTTACATGAAATTCTATTGGGAAAGGGAGCAAGGTGCTGTCTAGTTGTACTTCTAAAGTGACTCTTCCCTTGACCTTAAACTCTGACCTTAAACTCTGAGCCTTCTACACCGCATAGGCGAATGTCTGGGGGTTCAAGGAAACTGACGCGATTGCGGTGGCGTTGAATGATGTCTAAGGAGGTATCAGAAATCAAGTTTACTATAGATCCGGTGTCCATGAAGAATGACGTTGGTATGTCATTACTCCGTCCTAGAATGACTAGACCTGAGGAAGTGATAGGTCCTACATGGCGGATGGGGAGTTGGTGTTCTGTTGCTACGTCATATTGGTCCGATAGGGGCGCAGCGCTTCCCCCGACCAGTGGCGATTTAGGTAACGACACTCGTCTGTAATGTGTGTCGTACTAGTCTTGTGATATTTGCATGTAGGGCGACACGAACGGGAAGGCGTACGCCGTCTAGTTTGGGAGTAAGGCCATGTGTGTTTACGGTCGCAACTGTTTGCTCGATGTCCAGGCGTGCCACAGTGCCAGCAAAGGATCGAGGACTGGCTGTTCTGTCGGACGCTAGATTGATCACGACTGGCAGTTGGAGAACGATTTGTGGCAGGTCTGCCTCGTGTGATTGAAAGAGAACGGCATTGGTCTGGGGAAGCGGCAGTGTGACAGACCTGAGAGAGCAAGGGTCGGTCTGTGGCCTGACACGTGTGGTTTGAACCTGTTCTTTCATGGATGGTTTTAGTAATCTGAACAATTTTATCTCCTGGATTGAAACCGATCACCAGGGCTATTTCTCTCTGTTTAGGAATAAGCCAATGGAGGAATCTCAGGTAACCAAATAAATCTGCAAGGTTGTTGAGTGAAACCATAGGAGCTCCATTTACGTTCTGTACCCATTTCGTGCCTATAAGTAATTGGTGAATCTCGCTACTAGTGGCTTTCATGGCAGCAACTGCTTTGCATAGTTTGGCATGTTGGAGGGGGGACGCGCAAATCCTCATCCATCTGGGTGAGGAGATTAGTGAACCCAATGAGAGATGCGGCATTTGAATGTTGGCAACGAAGTTTTATGAGTTCCTTACAGAAATCAGCAAAGGTTGTTATGCCATCAAAATGTCCAGCACGGATCGCGGATCCGATATCTGATTTGCCTTGGTGTAAGCGACCCATGAGATGAGACGTTGAGGTTTTCATCTGTAATCTGCCGACTGTGGATGTCGGTTTCGACCTCTCTGGGAAAATCATAAACAGACCAAGTGGAGTCCTTGCCGGTAAATTTGGGACGATTGGCATCGTCAAGATAGATAGACTGGGGAGTAGAGGTCGTTTGGGTCATGGTTGGAAGTGTAGAAGTGATGGGAGGATGAGAGAGAGAGAAAGTAGTGGTAGTTAAGTGTAAGGGAGATGAGAGGTGAAGTGGGGCAGGAGAGTTAACGAGAGTGGTAGGAGTAAGTAGAGAATCAGGCAGTGTAGTAACAGGGGTAGAGTATGAGGTATCTGGATGGGAAGTGTGGGGAGAGGCGAGTAATGAAGTGGTGGGTGGTGAGGCAGGGCGGGGGTAAGCGCATCCGCTACGTAAATGAGTCACTGAATCTTCCTCGGCTGGTGGATTGTGATCATTGGTTGTTTCTTGACTGAGAGTGGATGGAGTAAGTTCCGTATATGCAAAGTATGACATGTAGTCTGGTGACGTAATATAAGATGAGAGATGAGGAGTGATATATATATTTACAGTATAAAGATGAGAATATGGATCATGAGAATGGAAATGGAAATGTATGGAGATGATGGAATGCTAGTTGCAATAAACAGTAGGTGAGATAGGAGATGAGGAATAAAGACTGGCGGTGGAGGTGAGGATGGAGTGAGGGGTGGAGATGAATTATGACAACACACAATCTGTAGAGAAAATCGGAGGATAATCTCTATAGAAAGTCAGATGGGTGGATGAAGGTACACTAGTATAGTTACACAGCTGAATGGAGAACGAAGTGGAGGGGAGAGGTGAGGGCGTTGATCAGCTGGTGGGAGAACGGGTGGGCACGTGATGAGTGGAGCCAGAGGCAGGCTTGTAGTAGGTATGTAGGATGAGTCTTGGAAGTGGTGGAGTTTCTCGCTGGGCTTGAGCCGATACGTGCATAGGAGGGTTGAGAGGCGCGACGGTGTAATCCAAAGCAGATGGGAGGCACACTGAGGGGTGGACAAATGTCGCCACAGGCAGATGCAAAGCTGGTGGGTGGCAGAGGGCAATGACGTGGCAGATGCAGGGAGTGAACGGCAGACACTGGAGAGGGCCACCGGCAGATGAACAGGTGTCGGAACAGGGAAGACAGGTGCTGAGGGCGGTGGCGTCGATTGTCGCGGCCTGTGTAGGGTTGTAGTCGATGCAGAGAACGGCACTGGTGAGGGAAATTGGACTGTAGCACCAGTCGAGCAGGGCAGTACTCCCAAGGAGGATGGAAAGCTGATGACAGGGAGAGCTGGAGCTCCCGCTTCATCAGCCCTCAGGACTTGTTCCTGACCATCCTCCTTTGCTGAACTTTTTCAGTGTCTCAGTTACACAGAGAGTAGACCAGCATGCTCTCCAATACAAGTTTCTCTAACTGT
>JAGKTI010028073.1:0-13063 GCA_018397915.1 Birgus latro | reverse complement strand
TTCACCCTTTTACGTTTCCCTTTCGTCCCCCATACACCCTTACAAGCTGCAGAAATTTCTCCTGTGAATACCTTACACATGCCTTCCACCTCCGCCATCTGCCCCAGATCATATCTTCCCAGTCGCTCCTCCATTTCCCTCTCGTCATACGCCGTTTCTTTTTTCTTTCTTCCCTATGCAGCCTTTCCACTCTCCTTGCGACAGCTGTTTCCTCCTGTCTTTCCCCATCTCTGTTCACGTATATTTTTTGCTCCTCTGTCTGTGGAGAGGTCAGATAGTCTGTTCCTCTGACCTCTGTTCCCTCTTGTGTCCAGCAAAGATCTCATTTGAACATCCATACACAGATAGTCGAACTGCCCAACGTTCATACAGCTCACCACCCACCCTTCGTATCACTCGCCATATATTTATGTTGATAGTTTTTTCTAAAGAAGGAATGGGCTACTGCCAAGCCTGTTCCTGCATAAATGTTCACCAGGGCACTGCCAAGCCTGTTCCTGCATAAATGTTCACCAGGGCACTGCCATTCCTGTCTGCTTTAGTGCGTACATCCCACTGACAAACCATCTCATCAGGTCTAACATTTCTCACTTTCTATTCACATTTTCAATCAGAAACACTGTCTCATTTCTCTCACAATTCTCTATACGCACTTCCACTTTCACTCAAACCTCATTTTTCAATATAGCCCTCTCTTGGAGCGTACACACAAGCAATCATCACACACGTGTATTCTCATTTTCATTCCAACCGCTGCAATCTCATCTCCAACTGCTCCATATTTTCTCGTATTCTAATCCATCTCTAGTTTACAGCAATGCATACGATCTCCTCTTTCCCTATCATGAACATCTACTCCAGCACATATTTAGCCAATATGGCGGAGTATATGTCTAGTTTTGCATCCTCAAGCACCTATACAGTCTCTCCTTTCGCCTCATCATTTGCACCTCTCACATTGCATGCTGCCACTCCTAGCTTGTCCCTTGTCGGGTCCTTGGTCGCCAATTGTATATCCGTCCAGATCCAAGCTTTTTTTTTTTTTTTTTATAGGGCAACAGGGCAGAAACTCTCCGTTAAGAATATTTGTCAATTTGACGTGTAGCAAAGACGCAAGTTTGCTTTCAAAGAGTAGTAAATGTTTTCCTGGCTGAAAGGAAATTATTGGCTTGTCACTCAGAGTACACCTAGTGGTAGCCATAAATTAAGTGAGTGGATGCTGGGTGTCCCCATGCGTCATCAGCTACTCCGCTGAGGGGGGTCACTTTGTGGTGGCAGGGCCTGAAACGTGGCTGGCAGTGCCACCTACTGTGATCTTCGTAGGGCTCGGCATCTGTCGGCCTCGTGGACCAAGCATCCTCCCTACATCGCTGGCAGAGGAGGCCTGCTGGTGATGTTGTGTATCACTGCCCATCCTTCATCTTGGACTGGGTTTTTGCCTCCCCATATGTTTGCCATGCATGGCGTCCCATAATGCTGGGAAACGGGAGTTCTGGGAATTGATCAATGCCGCACAATGCACCCTACAGCTAGCAACACACCTCTTTGGTCCCCTATTTCGGCTAGATGGGCGGCCTGGGTGGGCCCGACCACATCAGTCAGCTGGGCACTTGTCGCCTAGGGTCAACTGGGCAATGGGGGCCTGGTGGTTCTTATCGTCCTGGAGTCACCCATGTGTAGGTCCTCCAGAGGTTATCTACATACACTTCTTCACTACCTCTGGGGTCGCCAGCAGTGTTATCCCTGGCATACTCATATGACCTCCCCTTGTTGGGTTCCGTGGTGGGTTGAAGAGTGAGGGAATGAGGTTTTTTGTTGCTGAACATTGTTTCATATAATAATAATTATGTTGACGACCATGGAATCTTTCCTGTAACTTCAGACTCACCATCTTTAATTGCCACTCTGCAGCTCTTGCAGGCTCCTGGGGACTGCCCTCCTTTCTCTCAGTGGCCAGCTAGAACTGGGAGGCGTTCATGTCGGGTTGATTTGGCTCTGGGGTTAGGCCCTGAAGAAACGGTGCCCAAGTCATATGCAATGTATCTAGTTATAAAATCCTCTGTGGGCGGGTCAGTGATAGATATTGACATTTTTTATTTGCAAGGTGCCATTGTTTCAGCTTCTGGCAGAGAACCTAAAATCTCTTCCCAGGGAGATGGAATCATCCTTAATGAGGCATCCTCCCGAGAAGAGAGCTCCAATTTACTGGATCTGGCCTCTGATTCTGGTGCAGATGTTTCATGCATTCCTCATTCCACCTGTAACCAGTGTAAGGGTGTCGCTTTTTCCCGTGACCTCCTCCAGTACTCAGAGGCACGACTATTGCAGGAACTGCAGTCTTCTGGTTTGGTGATTATTAAGCACCTGCGGATGAAAAAAAGATGGTATCCTGACCCCATCTCCGACCCTATTCCTAACATTTGACAGGTTAACCTTACCTGCTTCAGTGAAATGCACTTGGCTGTCACTTCCTGTAAAGTTGTTCATGCCAACCTCAAAGCAGTGTTTCAACTGTCAAGAGTATGGAAATGTCAGCCACTTTTGTTAGTCGTGTCTGCGTCTCTTGTGGTGAACCAAACCATACTGATGACTGCCAAGGACCCCTTAAATGCAATCACTGTGGGGGTCCCCATGCTGTATCTTCTTGACCCTGTCCTCCCTACTGCCTGGAGAAGGAAATTTTGTCCATTCGTACAGATGAGAAGATTTCGTTTCCTGAAGCAAAGAGGAGAGCCGAGACTCACTTCCTCCAGCCTGGGGTTATTTATGCTTCTGTTCTTTCTGGAACACTTGTGTGCCACCCTGTGTCTCAGAAGTTGCCTCGACCTGTTCCAGAAAACACTTCTCCATCTAGTGGTCTGCCAAGTGCTGTCCCTAAGGCTAGTGCTGCATGTAGGATTGTTGTACGCCTAGTGGTGGCGTATATCTACTTGGATGTGTCTTCTTGTCATACCTTATCCAGCATACCTGAAGTTCCATCTGTACCTGGCAGTGTCACCGTGATTCTTCAGAGTCCACTGAGCCTGAAGACCATCCGCCTTAAGTCTCTGTTTTGGAACCTTGTAAGGACCACTCTGCTGTTCCTCCTGCCATGGAGTCTTAGAAGGCTAGCCAGGTTTTGTGAAATTATTGTCTCACCGGTGGTCTGGCCCCCACCTAGGGATTGAGTTGCATGGACTGGTGGTCCTTTAGTTCCACCGCATAGGATATTAGCCTCACAGGGATCAGGTCCTGTGGACTCCACGTCTACTTCTGAGGCTTCTGGTGGTGGTGCTGGCCGCCTTATATCACTAAGGTTGGCCTGTAAGCCGCCTTCCATGCAGCCTATTCTTCTAGCTCAGAAGAGGAGTGTTGAAAACTTTCTTCTTCCTCGTCATCACGTTTCCTTTCAGACGGTCGGCACAATGTGCAGGTTCTGGGTGCTGGGCAGACCCTTTCTAGTGGCCTTCCTAAACATCATTCTAAACCTGATCGCTTGTCAGTTGCTGTGCAGTCCCGCACCTATTAGGAATTAAAGTAATCATCTATGCCTGGTCCAGTGAACGTTGCTCTGCAGTGGAACTGCATAGGTGATAGAGACAACTGGGAGAAACTTCAACAGCTACTGTCCGAATTTTACCCTTTCTGTGTCTGCCTTCTGGAAACTATTGTTGGGGATTGGCCTCTTCCTGCTCCTAGAGGACATACAGCTTTCTACTCACAACCTCTTGTGGACTGTGGTTCTCGAGATGGGTGTACTATTCTTTGCCATACAGATATTCCATTCACTTCTTATTCTGTCCTGTCCTCCCTACAGGTTGTAGCTATTCACTTACACCTGGAGAGGACTTACATTATCTGTAGCCTTTATGTACCAGGTGGTACTCTGTACCTGTCTCACGTGCCGATCTTGACCACCTTCTTTGTCAACTTGCTAGGCCATTTGTTTTCCTTGGTGACCTAAATGGCCATCTTGCTTTGTAGGGGGGATACTCTGTGAAACTCTTGTTATGATCTCCGGGCATCTTTGATTGAGGAACTAGACCTAGTTCTTCCGACTGCTGGCAGCCCGACGCATTTGTATGTACAAAATGGTACTTTATCTGTTACTGATCTTACATTGGTCTCCCCTGATTGCTTGTTAAACTTTTCTTGTCAGATTTTGTCTGACTTGCGCGGTCGAGATCGTTACCCTATTGTGATTAAGGCATGCAGGTCTGCGCTGATGGAGCGTATCCCTCACAGGTGTTTGGGTATGGCTAGCTGGGATGAACTGCAGAACGCTGTAGTTTGTACTATAGTGTTCCTGACTTTCAGAGTACTGATGATGCAGAACAGTATTTTATATCTGCTATATATCAGGTTGGTTTTCCTTATATTCCTCGAACGTTTGAAAAGTATTGCAGGAGACCTGTGCCTTGGTGGAATGAGAAGTTTGCTTTGGCCAGGAGAGTCTTCAAAATTGCTAGTAGGAGATAAGAGATAAAGATGTCTGTTTAAAAAATCAGTTAAAGAATGGCAGTGCCACTTAACCGTGGGTTCTGAAAAACTCACGTTGCACCTCGTAGAGAACCTGTGTCTCGCCTGTCACCTCGTTCACTCCTTTATTGCTGGTCAGGAAAAAGATGAGGAAAATAATGGGCAGGTATTCATCTTCTCCCCTGGTGCTTAAAATTCAGGGGTATTCTGTGTCCAGCACCTCTGAAGTAGCCTTAGTTCTGGCAGAGCACGTTTATAATGTTTCTAAGTCAGAGCCTGCCAAGCCATTTAGCTTTTTTCTCCGTCAACAGAAGAGGATAGTTATTTCCTTTTCGTCTAGTGGAGGAGAACTTCATAATGCTTTCTTTACTCTCTGTAAACTGCATGGTGCTCTCTAGCAGCGTAGTGACTCTTCTCCTGGACCTGATGACATTCCTTATGGTATGATTCGCCTTTTGTCGTGCGATTTTCTATTGTTTTTATTAAATCTTTATAACAAAATATGGGACGAAGGTGTAGTCCTCACTAACTGGAAGATGGGTATAGTCCTCCCATTTCCTAAACAGGTAAGGCTCATTCTAACCTTACTAATTACTGCCTCATTTGTTGACCGTCTTGTGTGTGCGGACTCTTTGAGAGGATGGTTAGCATGTGTCTCGTTTGGTAACTAGAGAAAAATGGCTTCTTCTCTTCATCACAAAATGGGTTTCAGAGAATACGACAATCTCATCAGACTGGAGTCAGCAGTCTGTGAGGCATTTGCATTTTGACAACATCTTGTGGCTGTGTTTTTTTTTTTTTATCTGGAAAAAAGCTTATGATACAGCATGGCGCCATGGCATTCTGAGTCAGCCTCACAGTTTTGGGGTGCATGGCCGCCTGCCATTATTCCTCAGTGATTTCTTGTCAAATCGCAAATTTCAAGTCCGTGTGGGCTGCTCACTCTCTGTCCCTTGAGTTTAGGAGGAGAGAGTTCCACAGGGGAGTTTGCTCATTGTTTCTTTAATTCCTGTTGCCATAAATGGCATAAGAAGTTCACTGCCTGAGGGGATGTCTTCATCCCTTTATGTGGTTGACCTAGCTATACAGTTTGCTGAATCCCGGATGTGTGCAATTGAGAGGAGAATGCAGCAAAAACCTGTCCAGTGCAACCTGGGCGGAATGGAGAGGATTTCGTTTTTCTTCAAGCAAAACTGTAACTATGCATTTTTGCAGTATAAGGAGGGTTCATCCAGATCCTGATTTTCTTCTTTGTGGATGGCAGCTACAATGCGCGGCGAAGAACATGTTTTTTGGCTTAACATTTTGCTGTCTACACAATTGATTTTCACATTTGAATCTAAGAGTGTCTTGTTTGTAAGCAATGAATTTGTTGAGAGTACTATCTCAAATCTCGTGAGGTGCTGAACAGAAGACACTCCTACACCTGTATCAAGCCTTAATGGGATTAAAATTTCCTTACGGTTGCGAGGTGTACTTCTCTGCTGCGGCTTAGTATTCTAAATCCTGTGCATCATGCTGGTTTGTGCCTTGCTACTGGTGCTTTCAGATCATCCCCAATTCCTAACTTGTTGGTCAAGGTTGCCGTGCCTCCCCTATATATGCAGCACAAATTACTAAACATTCATTGCTGGAACCATGCGAGACGCATGCCAGACTCACTTACTCCTGATTTTTGTCAAAACTGTCACTTTTTTTTCAATATTATTATTTCCATTCTTACACTCTGCATCGCTTTGGGTACTGGGTCAGGCAGATTATGGGGGATTTAGATGTTTCTTTAGACACTGTCTGTCCTGTCCGGCTCACAAGGATTGTTCTATGGCTCCTGCCGGAGGTGAAAGTGTGCAGAGATTCTGAAGGTACGAAGTCATCTATCTCTTCTTTAGCTCTCAATCAGCTATTTTTGGATCATTCATCCATTCACAGAGACACCATTCCAGTATATATAGATGGTTCGAAGTAGACACTGGTCTTGGGTTTGAGGTGGTTTTCCCAAATTTTGTTAGGGGAGGAAGACTTCGAATAGATTCCTTTGGTTTTACTGTGGAACCGACTGCTGTCGTTTTATCTCTTCAGCTAATTTTAACATGAGATGGCTTCTTTGACGATGTTTCTGTGATTTTCAAAGCGCCATTTTGTCTCTTGAGTCCTTTAATTCAACTCATCCCCTGGTCCTTGCCATTTTCGAGTGGCTTTTCCTGATACAGATACATTGTAAACTCGTACAGTTTTGTTGGGTTCCCACACATGTTGGTGTGGAGGGCAGTGTGTCAGGGGGAAAATTAAAAATGTACGACTATGAATGCTAGGAATACTAAGAATAACTATCGAGTCGATTATCACGAGAGAATCGACTCGTGAAATCAAGTAGCGATTTCACTTTTATGCTGGCTTACTTCGCCAATTTTCTAGAGTCGAGAGTTTATAAAATTTCTCAACAGTACACAGCAGAAACTAAACTCTCAAGTAGGCTTTATTACTGCACTGTTGGCCTCTGAGAAAGTTAGTTTCTCCCCTTAACATTCAAAAAAAAATAATAATAATAATAACAATAAACAAGATCTTGGCTGAGCCAAACTCCTAGCTAGCACAACGGATTTAAGGTTTAATACCAAAAGCTGGCCTAAGTACCAGTCGTGATTAATATTAGTAGTTGTGATACCTGGAGTAGCAAAAGTGTACTAAATATGTGGGGTATTCAAACACAACTGTTACATTTAACAAAGCTCAAGAAAACGAACTGTAAATTTATTAATTACAAGAAAATAAATTTACGTTACATGAATGTATTCAAAATCAAAGAAAGGGAAATGCACTCACTCAAGCACTCAGACAAATAGCTAAATAACTAAAGAACCTTAAACCTAGGAAAAACAAAAGAAATACTAATCAGTCATGAGACCGCCGCTAATACAGTCGATCACCAGGCTGGTGGGAGCTTCGGGAATTCACGCTGATACAGCCGAGACTTCTGAGATCGCTAAGAAAAGAGACCCGCTCGAGCTTTGCGCACAGCTCATCCACACCCCGAGACTGTCACTTGGACGACTGACTCGATGCTTGAGTGTCCAACGTAAGGGATGTGTGAAAGAGGCGTGGCCAAGCAAAGGCCAGGGAGGCAAGTACAAAGAAATGACAGTTCGAAAATTATCGCTCAGAGGAATGCACTGTCTGTACATGAAGACAATCACTCGCGAAAGAATGATGAAAGTTTTGACAATTTGATGCAAATACTAGTACACGAGTGGACGGTTAAGAGATTAAGCGAAATCTCATGCATTTCAGAACTATTCGTCACTCCCGCAAAATCAATCGATGTCACGATTTACGTTACACAATTTTACGATGTAGGAAATTCGTGACACTGAGAGGGTGAATACATTAGCTAAAGCTGCGTTTTCTCGATCGTCGCCTACCAAAGTACCCGCTTCCTGCTTCTAACATGACACCTTATTTGAAGTCCGCAATTCGTACTTGTTGGCAGAGACAGTGGGATTTTGTGTTCATGATAAATTAAAGGAAATTTTTCAGAGGATGGATGTGCTGAGGGTTTCCCCCACCAGGACTATGCGATTGGAGATGACTGTTGCCCGGCTTCACATTGGGCACTCACGACATATTCATGGGTTCCTGATGTGGGGTGGAACTCAACCGTTTTGTGATGATTGCCTTGTTCCCCTTACTGTCCGTCACTTGCTGGTCGAGTGTCCAAGTCTGGGGGACCTACGTCAGAGATTCCTCCATAGGCATAGCGACACCAGTGGTGCCTATCATCTGTCTTCGATGCTTGGAGGAGCCTATGGCTGTCTCACTGATGTTATTTGTTTTCTTCAGTTTGCGGGCTTCCTACCGCTTTTATAGGTAATTAATATTACTAAATTATTCTGTTATTAAGTACTTTATTTCTGCTTGGGGATATCAACCTTGCTTTAGTATACAAAATTTACGTTTATTTGCGTTTTTTACCATGCTGTCTGGCGGAATGTGACCATGGCAGTTGTGTCACCATTTTTTATTATATTTAATAATCAGTCACCATCAACTAAACTATAATAATTTTAATCTTACTTAAATCAAACTCCGTGCACGATAAGATGTCAGCTTAAACTGTTTGTATCTGATGTAGGCTAAACTTTGTGGAAAGCTTCAAGTTAAATTATAGATAAAGAGCTTCGATTTTTAGAACGTACAGTCACTGGGAAAGGTCAAAAGTTAGGGTCACTGGCCAGATTCAACCCTGACTCTGTATATGATTTATAACAGACAAGAATGAAATACTTCGATTTTAAGAGTAATCTGTCGAAGGTCACGGTCACTGGGGAAAATCTAAGGTCACTGGGGAAAATCTAAGGTCACTGGGTAAAATCTAAGGTCACTGGGCAAAATCTAAGGTCACTGGGCAAATTCAAAGGTAACTGGGTAAAATCTAGGGGCACTTGGCGAAATCTAAAGTCACTGGGTAAAATCTAATATTCAACCCTTAATCCAACTGGTAGGTTCAGGTTTTGCTCTCTCTGAGGGCTTGTAGTTTCTGTATTTGTAATTCGAGAAATGTGGGACTCGGCAGCAGCTTGAAAAGGTGAAATAAATACATTGGAGGAGCGTGCTGGCACAGGAGCTTCACGCAGTGCTCAGATAAATTGGTATTTAGTATTTTCTGTTTTATTCTAATAAAAGGACTCAGCATTTATACCATGTTGTCTGCCTTCTAATTCTATTTTGCAAAGGGAAGGATACTGCCAAAAGCAATAACTCATATTGAAATTATTCAAAATGAATTTCACACAGATTTCGGCTCAAGGAACTACATGAGCTATAGGCCAGAGAGCGACTTTGATCGACTCATGCGAAAATTTGTGGCTTTTGTGGACATATAGGTTTCTGAATAGCGCCTTATAACAACTGCTAATCCGGTGATTGGCAAGACTGAAATCATAGTCCAGGAGACAGAATTCAGGAATTATGCTATATATCTACATATAGCCAGACACCATAATCCCGTAAGGGGTGGTCGTTTGTCTCTGAGTTTATTGTTTTACGAGAAGGGGCACTAACAATCCGCCAACCCACTTGCTGACATGTAGGGAACATGTATGAGTTGATTATGTGGGGACCACTCAGCGTTGTAAATGTTTTCCTGGCTTACAGGAAACAATTTGGCTTGTCACTCAATGTAATGCTACCTGAAAACAAATGAGGTATAATAAAAAGTCATAGTAAAGATGAGATGAATAGGAAGAGAGAGGGAAAACAGAGAAAAAGTGATAAAGGCGAGAAAAAAGAAGGCAGCACTGCATCAAGTGAGTGGATGATGGTCGCCGCCATTTAAGCCCCTGAAATCGTTGCTTCATCTCACAGGCTTTAACATCTGCAAACACTTTTTGGGCAACTTCAAATAAAGAAGACATTAGGCACCAGGAAATGAACAAGCCAATAGAAATGAATTACTGACATTAGCTAACAAACCGAGAAGAAAACAAGTGAAGATAACTGACAACATAAAAATAAATAAAAGATAGCAATCCTCCTCTTTCGGAAGGGATACGTTACACAAACACCTGTGAGAAATGAATTTTGGTGAGCCATGTAGCCCATCACTTAACCTAACCCATAGAAGTTAACAGAATCTTAACAGAGCTGTTGTTGTTGTTGTTGTTGTTGATGATGATGATGATGATGATGATGATGATGATCAACCCCAGCGGATCTGGCCAAGCAGACACATCAACAGCATGCAAGCAACTGTCCCTGCAGGGCTATCCCATCCAGTGAACCGATATTCCCTTGCAACTGACAGAGCCTCCCCACAGTGAGGCATGGGACATAGTGAGGAGGTTTGGCTCCTGGATGGACGCTGCATTTGCATCTCTCAACCCAGTTAACAGGAACACTATAGCAGCCGCCACGACAACCCGTAAAGTGGTCATATGGTTACCACTCAGCACTGTAAATGATACAGGAAACAATTACACTTGTCACTCAGTGCAGAGCCACATGAAGAAGAAAAAAAAGCTATAAAAAGTGACAGGGAGGAAGGGGAGGACGAGGAGAGAAGGTCAGTCACAGAGATAGAAAGAGAAAAGGGAACAAAGAAATAGACAGCATCACATGGTGGCTCAATCGGAAGAGAGGTGGCCTGCGGTCCCACGGACCCAGGTTCGAATCCTTGCTGGGGCAGGGAACAGTTTAAGGATTTGAAGTTCAGCAAATCAGGCTTTGCTGATCTACCAGAAGACCCGCCGACATGTCGTAAAAATACCCCCCGCTAATACCAATACACCAGTCCTGTATGAGACAGCCCTAGCATGTATTCAGTATGGACGGTGGGTGTTAGCGCCGAAGTGGTGACATGTAGAGGTGTGTGGACTGCAGGGCCATGATAGCAGGCTGTGAAGCCTATGCCCAGAGTCGGACACATAAAAAAAAAAAAAACATGAGTGAATGATGGTCAGCATCTCCTACCACCTGCGGCAGAGCAGTTATTTATTAACTATGTAATCGCCTAAAAATCCTTTGTGGTGCTCCATATTATCATCAGACGCTGGAACCAACTCATTTTAAGCGTATATCGAGGTTGTTAACCCTTAAACCGCTGGGTTGTTGGAGGCGAGCCGGGCTCATCCCGAGGGGATATTCGCTCTCCGACTGACTTTTTAAAAATATTTGCCAAAAATCAGTTATTAGTCCTAGAATATTATAATTAAATATGCTTATGGCACATACCTTCAGCTTTCTCCTGGGATGTTTTTCTTTTCTAGCACACGTCGACTACCGTAGGACTTGTGGAGACTTCTGAAGTTGGGTAACTAAGTCTCCACTTTACACTTCCCGACTTCCCGTAATATGAATACCACTGCCAGATATTAACACTAGAAACACTATTCAGTTATTTCCAAGTAGTCTGGAATCCATACTCCCAAAAAAATCAGTGTGAAAGCAATGTAAAATACGAGCGCTTACGAGCCTTCCACTCGCGCTAATTCGCCGCTGGTATTCTGTCATTTCTTACTCATATACACACTCACACTTTATTATTTCTAGTACTTTATTACACTTATATATACAGTATCTACAGTCCTTTACCACTTCCCACACAATGTTTAGTACGGGTAAAGGTCACAGGGTGTCACAAATTTTCTACATCGTAAAATTATGTAACGTAAATTGTGACATCGAGTGATTTTGCGGGAGCAACGAATTATTATGAAATGTTTCGCTCACTCTCAACCGCCTGCTCGCCTACTTATATTCGCATCAAGTTGTCAAAACTTTCGTCATTCTTTTGCAAGTGATTGTTTTTATGTGCGGACAGTGCTTTCCTCTGAGCGATAATTTCTGAATTATTGCTTCCGCCTCCCGGCCGTTACCCGGGCCACACCCCTTTTTCACATTCCTCGCACCGGGCACTCAAAACCAGAGTTAGTCTGACTGTAGACACGGTGCATGCGGTACGCCTTGCGAAGGCTAGAGTGATCACTTTTCTTAGCGATTTCAGATTTCAGCTTGTATTGGCGTGTATCCCCGGAGCTCCCACCTGTTGGTGATTGTCTACAGCACCTCGGTCTCATCTATACCGATTAGTATTTCATTTTGTTTTCCTAGGCTTAAGTTTTTGGGATATTTAACTATTTGTCTGAGTGTTTGAGTGAGTGCATTTCCCTTTCTTGATTTGAATTGGAGTCATGTAATGTAAATTTATTTTCTTGTATTCAATAAATTTACAGTTCGTTTTCTTGAGCTTTGTTAAATGTAACAGTCGTGTTTAATTTTCCTACATATTTAGTACAGCTTTGCTACTCCATGTTAGCACAACTATTTATATTAATCACGACTGGTACTTAGGCCAGCTTTTGGCATTAATCCTTAAATCCGTTGTGCTAGCTAGGAGTTTGGCTCAGCCAAGATCCTGATTATTATTATTATTATTATTATTTTTTAATGTTAAGGGGAGAAACTAACTTTCTCAGGGGCCAACGGTACAATATTACAGCCTATTTGAGTGTCTAGTCTCTGCTGTGTACTGTTGAGAAAGTCTATAAATTCTCGACTCTAGAGAACTGGCGAAGTAAGCCAGCATAAAGTGAAATCGCTACTTGATTTCACGAGTCTATTCTCTCTTAATAAATGACTCGATAGTCATTCCTAGCACACATAGCTATACATTGTATACTAGAATTATACAATATTACATTTTCTTTATGAATTACTATTTTCCCCCTGACACAGGGCCTTTCATAATGGGCGCAAAAGTGTCAGAAATAGAGGGGCGTGATTTCACCGTGAAGGACGAGAGCGAACTGACTGTACAATACGTATCTCGGTAGCCAAGAGTTGAAAATGTCAGCTGCTAATGTATACGCTAAGAAATAAGTCGTACGAAATCTAGACAATACATAATAAATTAGGTAGTTCCAGGTGAATATCACTCAGGCTTCTCCCTTCCTTTCTTATATACATTTATATTACGAGAGTAGCTCATACTGCATATTTCACGGGAAAAAAAAGCAGGGGAAATTTGCAAACGAGTGCAGCTTGGATGTTGTCAAGTGGTAATTAGCCAATTCCAGGTGTATGGCACTATCACTTACCTTATTATATATAT
>JAGKTI010028072.1:0-13063 GCA_018397915.1 Birgus latro | reverse complement strand
CATTCATCCATCCACCCATCCAACTATTCATTCATTCATCCATCCATCATCCATTTTTCTCCATCAGGAGTGTAGGGCTCTGGGACTAGGCTACTCCTTCTGACATTTAAGGCGAAGGTGACCAGCCTCCTTCTTCCCCGAGCGGCATTATGTGAGTAAGAAACCCCAACCACCCACCGATGTAAACCTGTACAAGCTCAGTCCGGTTTGAGCACCCTAACCCACCAGACAGGCGTTATTTAGTTATGGCTACCACCCAGCGTAATAAACGGTTTCCTGGTATACAAGAAACCATTAATCTTGTCACTCAGTGTAGAGTCTTGAGATGAATAATGTTACTTAGGTGGACAGATAATTCCCTTCAGCTTAGTGCATATATTCGTCCTTTTACAGCTTATTTTCCGAGAGGTAGCACAGTACTACATCTTCATCCCGCTGCTGTACTGTACAAACTTCTACAGTGTCCAGTCATTATTATATTTGTCTGTCTATCTATCTATCTATCTGTCTGTCTGTCCATCTATCTACTCACCTGACACTCGTAAGCTCCTTCATCCCGCTGCTGCACAAACTTGATCTGCAGCGCCCAGTCGTCATCATCCTCCACCGCATCGTGCACCACACCGAACCTCTCATCTTTACTGTACGTCTGTAGCCCCGAGGAGAGCAGGTGGTAGTCCCTCCGTCTCACCCACGACACCTGAGCATAGAGATACGGATGAGAATTGGACCCATGACACAACTGGCAATTTTTGCCTCCCCCATGACACCTGAGCATAGAGATACGGATGAGAATTGGACCCATTTTGACATTTGGTAGTCCCTCCCACGACACCTGAGCAGCACAGAGACGGTTGAGAATTGGACCCAGGACCCAGCTGGTACGACATCTGAGCATAGAGACGGCTGGGAATTGAGTGGGAGTTTTAAACATAGAACTGACATGCATTTTGACTCTTACTGATCTGTTCCGTACATTCTGAAAAAGAGGACGAAGCGATTTGAAAATATATAGTAATTTATTTTCTGTTTCGGCAATCATAAATTAACTTTCGTGAATAATTAGACTTAGAATTATAGGATGATGATAATAATGATGATGGAGATTATATCAAACGCAACTCAATCTCAAGTAGCTCAAAATGAACGGAGGGTCAGAATTACCACAAGCTCAGAATTACCACAAACTTAGAATTACCACAAGCTCAGAATTACCACAAGCTCAGAATGATAAGGTGAAGTACGAATTAGGTCCAGTACCGGTAAACTCAGGGATTGGGGTTGTGATGTTTAATTGGGTGACTGTGAACAATAAACATATTTGAGCTATCAGTCACTGCAGCTAGATGGATAGATACAGAGAGAGGCATTGTATTGACGGAGATAGATATATAAATGGATACAGATAGACACAAATAGATATAGATGGGTATAGATAGAGATAGAAATTGGTAAATGGAGAGATATGGACAGATATACACATAGATGGATATGGGTAGATACAGACATATGGCTAGATAGATAGACAGATAGATAGATATGAACCTATAGATGCTGTAAATATGATTTATATACATCCTAACAAGAACGGAAAACGTTGTGTTACTGTTGTTGTTGCTGATTAATCCCAGTCTGTGCGGCCGAGCAGACCCGCCGATCACAGGTAAGCACTTACTTCTATGGGACCGTCCTACAGGTACAGTGCAGCACAATACACACATCGTGTAGGAATCTGCTTCACAGCGCCTCACCAGGGTAAGACCATGGTCCTTCCCCACGGCGAGGTGCAGGGAAATATGACGAGGTTTGGCTGCCAGGTAGGCCACACAGGTGCCAGGGTACACAACGCCATCACGTGAAGGCTCCTCGTCGGCCGCACCAAGTGTTTTGTAAATTAAGGAAGCTTTAACAGTTCTCTTACAATCTAAAGTAATAGAAAAAGGCAATCAGAAGTACCGTAAACCTGCACCAAGGCAATGGCTGTACCAGCTGTGTGCAGCACGCGATGAGTGCTGTCAAGATAATTGCACTTTGTAGCCATGGACGAACCCTTTGGCCGAGAGTCACAGGGGCTTCGTATGATCTCTTCATTACCGGTTTACTTACGCCTTAACACTATTTTGTATGACATCTATGTGGTTCTATATACAAGTATTCTTTGCATCAGTACATACAATAGGATAATAGAGGTGTAGTGTCCTGAATAATTTGCCAAGGAAGAGATGATACGGAAACTCCAAGCCAGCTAGGTACTACGCCAATCTTCGCTGTGGAAGGGTTGAATAAAAGTACTAGTAGTTGCTAAAGCATGAACCCGGTGGACCGCAGGCTTAAACTGTCCTTCTCCCGCAGTCGACCATCCTTCTTTCGGGGTACAGAGAGAGAGTTGAGGGACGTGAGCATTACCAGGCAGTTATGCCATCTCCAGCACCTGAGCTGTATTATGGGAGAAGACTAGGACCTGGAAAATAATAGACTGTTTGCCTTAATCAGCTTTGTACAGACGATAGACATTAATCACCAGGCTTCCTATATCCGGGGCTTGTATTCAGAGTGTCTGTGCTGATATCATAGCATCTCTCTGTTAGCGATTTATTCTGCTCATTTCACGCATTTTCTTGTTTTCAGTGCAAAGCGAGTCGATATTCGTAGCAGTTGTTGCCCCGGGTTCATCTGAGACGTGAACCTGGTGGGCTACAGGCTGAAGTTGCCCTCCTGCTCAAGCTCACTCTCCTTTTAAGGGATAAAGTTGTTGAAGGACGTTTGTATAACTAGGCAGTGGAGCCACCTCGTTATATCGGTGCCACCACGTGAAGGCGTCCCTCTCCAGTACGGTGTTGATATTAAACCATGTGAATAGTATATGTGGCAGTGAAGGGGTGCGGTGTAAGGAGTAATACGCAAAATAAATCGTCAGGGAACACATGCTACGAAGCCTTCAATGCACACTTACCGTCTTGTGTCTGGCAGTGTAAGCGTGGCAGCGAAGGAAAGTGATGAAAGAGTAATATGTAAAATAAATCGCTAAGGAAGAAGTGTAACGAAGCCCTATATGCCACTCAGAACTACGACTTTATACTCGTAAACTTACCCTACTGTACCGAACGTTTAAGTGCAATATGAAGATTAAGTCGCTAAGGAAACTGTGCTATGATGTATTTACCCTCTTGCGACAAATGTCAGGGTGGAATATACAAAATAAATCGCTAAGGTAGATGTACTACGAAGCCTCCTATGCCTACTTTTTTTTTTTTTATGTGACCAACTCTGGGCATAGGCTTTACAGCCCGTTATCAAGGCCCAGTAGTCCTCCTACATCCACACACCTCCACATGTCACCACTTCGGCGCTAACACCCACCGTCCGTATTGAATACAGGCTAGGGCTGTCTCATACAGGACTGGTGTATTGGTATTAGCGGGGGTACTTTTACGACATGTGGCGGGTCGTCTGGTAGATCAGTAAAGTCTGCTTTTCAAGAAATTCAAATCCTTAAACTGTTCCCTGCCCCAGTGGGGATTCGAACCTGGGTCCATTAGGACTGCAGGCCAACTCTCTACCGATCCGGCCACCGCCTCACTTATCCTCTTGTGCCTGGCAGTGTAGATGAGGAGGCGGTGGAGATAATAATGATGATGATGATGATGATGATGATGATGATGATGATAATAATAATAATAATAATAATACCTCTACTACTACTACTACAACCACTACTACTGCTACTACTGCTGCTACTACTACTAGTACTACTACTACCACTACTACTACCACCACGACCACTACCATTACTACCATGAGCACCACCATCACCTCTACTACTGCCACCACCACTACTACCACCACTACCACTACTACCACCACCACCACCACCACCACCACTACTACCACCACCACCACCACCACCACTACTACCACCACCACCACCACCACCACTACCACCACGACCACCACCACCACTACCACCACCACTACTACCACCACCACCACCACCACTACTACCACCACCACCACTACCACTACTACCACCACCACCACCACCACCACCACTACTACCACCACCACCACCACCACTACTACCACCACCACCACCACCACTACTACCACCACCACCACCACCACCACTACTACCACTACTACTACAGTACATACCCTCTTGTGCCTGGCATTATATACGTGGCAGTGAAGGAAGGTGGTGGTGCCAAGTTGTGCCGTCTGGTTGGTCACTGTTACGTTGTCTAGGGTCAGGTCCGGCGCCACCTGACCCAGCACTGACCCCTCACCTGGTTCCCACATCCGCTGAGGCAACGAACTCTTATCTGAAGCAGGGACAAATGGGCAAATGAATCTTTTAATACAGTCACAACTCCCACCACCACCACAATCACAACAATAGCCATCGTATCCATAACTGCCGCTACCATAGCCACAACCATCACCATCACAATCACACCACCACTACCACCACCACCACAATCACAACAGTGGCCAACACATCCGTAATTGCTACCATAGCCACAACCATCACCATCACAGTCACACCACCACTACCATCACCACCATAATCCCGACTGCCAACATTTCCGTCACAGTTGCTTAATTTGGCCTAAGTTTACCATCTTTCCGTCTTGATTGTTAAACTGAAGTAGCACTGATTAAAACTAACTATACACTTTGTCTTGAACGTTGAAACGTAACAAAAATAATTCTTTTTTAAACTCTAACTCAAGCTATAACACAAAACTGACATTAGAATATGATGCTATACTCTTCTCAATTCAGCATTGCCTAAACTTTCCACATCTCCATCTTGAATGCTCAGCTGTAGAGATTTACGTCAGGATATTGTGCTAGTCAAGAAGAAGTGCTGTGGAAAGGATATGTCGTCATTCTCTGCCACTGAACTACGTGAAATAACCTGCAAATGGACGAAAATTTCCGCCCAAGTTAAGATGAGTGAACTATATCTTAACCTGGCCAACGTCTCTCCATCTTTAATGTTGATCTGTAACACTAGATTAACACTGGAATATGATGCAATACTCTTTTCATTTCGACTTGGCGTAAACTTGCTATTTCTCCTTCTTGACCTGGCTCCAACACACGCTCCGGCAGCGTTCCCTTGTCTGAGGTGGGAAAAATAGGTGAATCACTTTCTGTTAATTAATTTGGCGTTAGTATTTGGGAAAGATTGTAGGAAAGGTCTCTCTTACTGAAGGGAGATTGTGGCTGACTCTAACTCATACAGTGGCAAAAAATCACGAGAAAATTAAAGGACTATAATTTAAAAGACATTCCCGGACTCACAGCGTTAAGGGTAAGTGGCGGAGCAAACCCCTAAGTGGCATTACATAACTGACAGACCTGTAATCGCCCCTTGGTGATTCGATCCACCGCGTAGCAAATGACCATCACTCCTGCTCCTGCCTTACTCCATTAACCCTCCCAGCACGGTGTTTATTATTATTATTATTATTATTATTTTCATTATTGCTGTCATCAGATAATTTTTGTCCAGTTAGCGAATGATATCTGACAGTCAGTTGTTTTATGATGTACCTAGCCCCACAAAGCCATAAAACCATTCCACAATCAAATCGTCAAGAGGTAGTAACCCAAAAAATAGTCATTGGAGTGGTTAACCCCTTCATATCGAGGACGTCTTCCTCTTTTTTTGTTTTCTTGTTTCGTATTTTCTTGCTATCGGATAACGATGTTTTACATTATTCAGGGAACCTCTTGTATTTGTTGCTGTTGCTAAACCCCAGTTTATCTGGCCGAGCAGACCCGTCGACCACATGTAAGGAACTACTTCTGTGGTTCCGTCCTACGGGTACAGTACAGCAGCCTACATACATCGTGTAGGAATCCGACTCCCCTTGTGGTAGACAGCGCCTCACCAGAGTCGGACAAGGGTCCTTTCCGATGACGAGGTGCAGGGAATTACGAGGAGGTTTGACGAATGGGTGGATGTCGCAGCTGCTTCGCTCGGCCCAGGACACACAGCGCCAGCACATGTAAGCTACTCGCTAGTGCTTTGTGTCACTGTAATCTGTACAAGTGGCCCAACTAGATGCAGGTGGGTTCTGGCCAGACTTTCTGTGGGTTACCGTAATGGACAACCCCCACCCGGAGTCCCGCACCAGCAATCATTTGGTGTGGACGGCACTTTAGAAACGGTCTGCACCCATCTCCTTTATGAATGATGTTCCCATTGCTATATAAAATCCACTAGTGATAAAAAAGAATACCATAGTTTAGAAGTCATGGTAATTATCATCAACATCATTATCACCATCATCGTCGTGGTGGTCGTCGATGTCCAGACCTCTTCCCACACGAGAATGGGCGTAAGGTCGAGCCCAGAGAGAGCAAGGATGATTTTTTTTTTATAGCATTTGCGAGACGGAGATGAAAAGCTTATATTAAAAAAAGGGAAAAAATTATTAGTCCCATCAAAATGATAAAATATTGTTTTTTCTTGCTGATACTAGATAGTTTTATTAATTTTTGGTGTGCCCCTTAGTTGTAGTAGTAGTAGTAGGCTAATGGTGGTGGTGGTGGTGGTAGTAGTGGAAGTAATAGTAGTAACAGTATTAGTATTAGTATTAGAATTGTTAGTGGTGGTGCTGGTGGTGATGGTGGTAATAGTAGTAGTAGCAGTCGTTGTTGTTGTTGATCTTGTAGCAATTCTAGGCTCATCTGATACTAGGCTCATCTGAACGTGAACCCAGTGGACTGCAGGCCAAATTCATCCTTCATCTGCGGTCCACCATCCTCGTTTCTGGGGAGAGGGAGGCAACTGAGGGACGTTTGTATCGGCAGGCAGCTCCATCGGCGGGTATTATCAGTGCCACCACATGAAGGCGCCCCTCTCCAGCACCACAGACCGATAATAGGGGGGCTAAGGAGAGCTACGTAACCCCTTCAGACCGAAAATCTGTGTTTAGGCGACTGAAATTGTCTGCAGGGAACAAAAATAGCATGGTATGGGGATTTTTTGTTTAAGTTAGTAATAAAAATCCATTCAATCCGTTCATTATCATCTCCATCGTCATCATCGTTATCATGTCATCCATCGTCTGACATCTATCATCCGTCATTTACCATTTATTATTATTTTTATTGTTGTTATTATTATGATTATTATTGTTATTTCAGTTACTATTATTATCATTTCATTTTTTTTATCAGTATCAGTATCATTGTGTTATTATTGATAATATAATTATTACTATTCTTATTATTGAAATAATAATAATTATAATAATGAACTTCAGATGCAATATAAAGCTCCAGTAAATGGGCTTCAGAGTTTTACATAATATTCGGTAAGGCAGTGTGAAGGGACAGAGAAATGAACTGTCAAGAGAGAGAGAGAGAGGAGAGGGGAGACTGTCGAAAAGCATACGGTATTATATATGACACTGAATAAATATAACCAACCAGCAGATTGAAATTGATATAGTCCTGAAAAAGAAGACCAAAATTACAAGTGGATTTATACTGCGTCTGTTATTTTTAGTTTTGTATCTTTTCTCGTGATTTTATTTAATTTCGAGTACCATTATTTTAGTTCCTGTGCTATTATTTCATTCCCTGTGCTATTATTTCATTTCCTGTGCTATTATTTCATTTCTTGTGCTATCATTTAGTTTCTTGTGCTAGTATTTCATTCATAGTGCTATTATTTCATTTCCTGTGCTATTATTTAATTTCTTGTACTAGTATTTCATTCATAGTGCTATTATTTCATTTCGTGTGCAGTTATTTCATTTCCTGTGCTATTATTTCATTTCTTGTGCTATAAATTCCTTTCTTGTGCTATTATTTCCTTTCTTGTGCTACTATTTCATTTCTTGTGCTACTATTTCATTTCTTGTGCTATTAATTCATGTGCTACTATTCCATTTCTTGTGCTGTTATTTTATTTCTTCTGCTATTATTTCATTTTTTTTTTGTTATTTTGCTCTATATTTAATTTCTAGTGCTATAAGTTAATTTTAAGTCTCTACATCCTTTCCATAGTACTTCTTCGTGACTAGCATAATATTCTAGTGTCAGTCTGTAGGTACAAAGCAGCATTGAAGATGGAGAGATGGCAATTTTAGGTCGTTAGAGTAAAAATAGTACTGTTAATTTACTAGTCTATTTGTCCATTGCGAGACGCCTTAATCCCGTAAGGGGTGGCAACAAACAAATCGCCTCCATGTCGTCCTGTCCTCCTCCATTTCACTGCCCTTACCCCAGCTCACACACACCCACTCTCATATACCTCTCCACTCCATCCCTCGGCTTCTCCCTCTCTTTTCCCACCCTCCACCTCACTCACACACACTCCCCTCGTCAGTCTCTCGCCCCCCATCCTCTCCACATGGCCAAACCACCTCAGTGTATTTCTCCCAACGCCTTCTATCACATCCAAATCCTCTCCACAACGCTCCTTCACATCCTCATTTGTCTTGGTGGGAGGAAAAATGGAGTATTATACACACACACACACACACAAGTAGATATGTATTGCAGACAGACAGACACGAAATATATGGAGGTTAAGAACAAGAGAGAAGAGATAACTAACAGATAAACACAAAATCCATGTATAGGCAAAGACAGGTAGGAATAGGTACGAAACAGGTAGACAGAATGTATATAGATAGAGATAGATAGGAACAGATAACAGACAGACAAAATGCATATGGGCAGAGATAGATAGGGACAGATAAGAAATAGATATACAGAATGCATAAAGACAGATATAGAAACGAATAGATACCAAATAGCTGGACACAAAGGCATATAGTTAAAGACAGGAACAGCTATAAAATTAACACAGAATCCACAGACAGATAAAAATATATATAAAATGAAGAGACTGTGAAAGGGCGTAGAAAAAGATAAGAGAAAAGGGCCCGTCTACTCGCTGTTCATAAGGCTCCCTAACACCTCTTCCTTAGCGATTTATTTTCCAAGCTACTCATTAGTATCTCTTGTTTGCTTCTTGTATATTCTTAATGTGAATATAGATCGTATGAACAACACACAAGAATATACCAACGGAGCAGAATCAGAAATAAATCGGTAAGGAAAAGGTGTAAGCTTCCTAAACCGCACGAGAGTGAGAGAGAGATACCCCATGATAACAGAGAAGAAAGATTTAAGAAACAAATAAAGAAAAATAAATAAAGACAGAGAAGTGGCAATAAAATATCATACCTTGAGTGAGATTCGCTGTTGAGAGACTGAGTAGGAGAGCTAGCGCCAGCAGTGACGTCACCACCCTTGCCTTCACCTCCACCGCCACCACCATCACCATAGACAACCTGAAATGCATGTATGTGTATTATGAGTTACACACACACACACACACACACACACACACACACACACGATGCCTGCTATCACTTAGCAGCAACAACTAGCACACACATACACATACACACACACACACACACACACACACACACACACACACACGACGCCTGTTATCGCTTTGCAGGATTAAGATGCCTTCAGTAGCGTCAACCAGCTTTATCTGTGCCACCACGTGAAGGCGCCCCACTCAATTACCATGTCGACATTAAAGCGGTATAATCAGCATGCACGAGAAGGTTCATGTGTAAGATGCAAACTAAATCGCTGAGAAGGAGACACTACGAAACTTCCAATGCCACTTGGAATATAGACCACTGACTGCTGTAATTGGTGTTGAAGAGGGGCGCCTTCACGTGGTAGCACCGATACAACTAAGCGGCTCCTCTGCCCTGTTATACAAACATCCCTCAGCTCCCTCCCTACCGCCGAAAGGAGGATGGCAGGATCCCAGAGAAGGGAAGCGTCAGTCTGCGGTCCACTGAGTACACGATTCAGATGAACTTGAGGCTACTACTACTACTTCTACTACCACTACTACTACACTACTACCACCACTACCACTACCCTAATACTACCACTACTCCAGCACTGCTGCTATTCTAACATGTTATGACCAGCACATGCAGGATACATAAGGCCTGTGACAAAGTGTAATAAATCGGCAAAGTTAAGTGGGTGTGGGGCACTTTGGTAGAGTGGTTGTGGCAGACAGACGTGGGCGACAACGACACTGTGGCACGCAGGGCTGGGTTTGTATCAAAATATTAAAGTGGGGTGCCGGGGAGGGAGGCCTTCACGTGGTGACACTATTATGACTGGGCCGTGGAGCTACCCGGTTATACAAACGCCCCACCAATCCCTTCACCCAGATCTCGTATTTTCATTTTGTATTTATCTAGATGATTTTATTTACCACAGAAAAGGCCATCGGTGCTAGTAGGGTTATTGAATGCTGTATGTAACCTATCTGGTATGCATTAATTTTTACCTGTATCCCTCTTACTGTGGAGCGGGGCGCCTTCACGTGGTGGCACCGATATAACTGGGCGGTGTAGCTGCTCAGTTATGAGTCTCTTTTCTCCCCCCCTATCCCACGTAGGGTGTATGATGAACTGCAGGAAGAGTGCATCTTTACCCTCCAGTGCACCACGTCCACCTTCAGATTAGCCTGGGGTTGCAACTACCACCAGCACCAGCACCACCACCACCACCACCACCACTACTACTACTACTACTGCTGCTGCTGCTACTACTATAATAATATTATACTACTACAACAGCTCCTCCTCCTCTAACTTGGGGCGTAAAATAGCCATCTCTCCATCTTAGCTACTGAGTTACGGTATTCGATTAACAATGAAATATGACATATGATGCTAGTCACGAGGAAGTGCTAAAGAAAGGATGTGCAACCACTACATTGCCTTTTTCTGCCACTGAACTACGTGACATGAACAGTAAACGAAGGAAAATCTTGGCCAAGTTAAGGTGAAAGAGCTGTAAGAGGAGATTTTCCCTCTTTTGCAGTTTATTTTTCGTAGCTTAGTGGCAGATAAAGGCATTACTACGGTCCACAGCACTTCTTCGTGATTAGCACCATACTCTAGTGTTAATCTCTTGTCACAGCACAGCATTCAAGATGGAGAGAGGACAATATTACTCCTGCCTAAAGTGAACAGAGCATAGGCTTGAAGCGCCATGTCGTAGTGAAGGAATTTCTATGTCTTTTTTTTATGTTTTGTATGCGTTCGACCTTGGGCATAGGCTTAATAACCCGTTCCCTGAGGCCCAGGAGTAATCTCTTATGTACTTCACCTCCTTATGTCATCTCTTCTGCGCCATCACCCACCGTCCATACTGAATACATGCTAGGACTGCCTCATACAGGACTGGTGTATTGGTATGAACGAGGATATTTTAACATGTCGGCGAGTCTTATGGTAGATCTCCTTAAACGAAATTCAAAATCTTGGTGTTCCCTGCCCCAGCCGGGATTCAAACCCTCATTCACTAGGACTTCAAGCCGCCTCTCTACCAACTTGGCCATCTAACACCTCCATCAAAAAAAAAAAAAAAATCTCAGAAGATAAAAGAAAGAGGTCTGGATAGAGAAGAAGGAATATATTAGTAGTTAAGTATATTCCTTTCACTTCAACGTGGCCTAAAATTGCCATCTCTCCGTCTTGAATCCTGAGTTGTAGCAAGAGATTGACACTAGAATGCTCGTCACAAAGAAGTGCAATGGAAAAGATGAAAAGCCACACTATTGTCTTGCCACTGAGCTACATGAAATTAACTGCAAGAGGCCGATAACCTTGATCAAGTAAGAAAACTAGACTATATGATGCTCGTCATGAAGAAGTGGTGTGGGAATGATGAAAAGCCGAGTGATGCTAGTCACGATGAAATGCTACGATAAAAAGATGTAATGCTCAGTTATTTCAGTCATGAAGTTCTATGGGCAGGATACAATGCACGATGATTTTAGTCACGAAGAAGAGCTATGGGCAGGATGTAATGCTCAATGATTTTAGTAACGAAGAAGTGCTACGGGCAGAATGAAGTGCTCAGTGATTTTAGTCATGAAGAAGTGCTATAGAAAGAATGTATAGCCGTAGAGCTGTCTTATTCTGTCACTGAGCTACGTGAAATAAGCTGACAAAGGACACAAATCTGGGCCAAGTCAAGGTAAATCAACAACAGCTTGTATGTGAAGAATTAAATCAGGCTCCTGTGGTTCTTCTGCTTGGTAGGAGATTTTTTTTAAAAATACAGGGTGTCCCTCAAGTCACGCACCATAGAGGAAAAAGTTAACTATGTGTTTTTCAGTTGCAGGGTTTGTAAAACATCTGCACAACGATGTTGACCCAAGAGGGACGCATTGAGATCATCCTGCTGGTGGGTACGCGAAGCAACAGAGGTGGACCACGAGTTTCATCGCCGACATCCACATGGAAACCCAATTTCTCATTCCACTGTTGGACGACTAATTTCCATATTCAAGGAGACGGGAAGTGTGTGCGACAAACCACGTTCAGGACAGCCAAAGACTGTTGTAAACAAAGTAACACGTACTGCCATCTTGGCACGCTTTGCTGTGAGTCCAAGGAAATCCCTGCGCCGATTGTCCGCTGAAATCGGGGTCAGTATAAGTAGCATTCACCTCATCCTGAAGTTGAAGTGCACCAGTTCAAATTGCAATTACTGCAGAACTTGAGCGAGGACAATCCAGATCGGCGAGTGCAGTTTTGCGAGTGGGCTTTATCAGAAGTGGACTGTGACCCCGATTTTGCCACCGGCATCTTGTTCTCTGATGAGGCCAACTTTTCCGTGTCTGGCGAACTTAATCGCCAAAGCACACATTACTAATCTTTTCAGAACCCTCACTGGTTTGACTCCAGTAAAGAGCAGGGAAGTGAACATGTAATGGTGTGGTGTGGTCTGTGGAAAGACAGACTGATTGGTCCATTCTTCTTTGACAAAAGTGTCACAGGAGAGAGGTATCTGGAGATGCTGGATAACGAGGAGTTTCCAAGCATCCTAAATCCTGAGGGAGAATATCCAATGTGGTTTCAGCAGGAAGGAACCCCTGCTCATTATGCTGTTGAAGTCAGGTCATATCTGGATAAACAGTTCCCTGGACGATGGATTGGTCGACGTGGACCTGTCAAATGGCCTCTGCGTAGCC
>JAGKTI010028069.1:792-13064 GCA_018397915.1 Birgus latro | reverse complement strand
GTGTGATGGTGGTGGTGGGTTTCTTGTGTGGTGGTTGTGGAGGTGGTTGGTTTGTGGTAGTGGAGGTGGTTACCTGTGTGATGGTGCTAGCGGTAAAGGAGAGGAGGAGAGGGGAATGAAAATAAAATAGAAGGGGAAAAAATGAAAAGAAAAAAAAATGAAAATGAAAGAAAAGGAAAAAAAGAAAAGAAAAAAAAAGGAAAATGAAAGAAAAATGAAAAAATGAAGGAAGAAAATTGAGAAAAGTAAAAAAAAAAAAAAAAGGAAAGAAGGAAAAAGGAGGAGGATGAGGAGGAGATAGTCCAAAGAAAGATGAAGTTAAAATAAGAAGAGAGAGATAACTGGCGGGAAGAGAAATATATTGCCCAAAGAAGAACGAGACAGATGGAAGGAGAAGAAAATGATGGTTTTTAGTACGAGATAATCCAAAGAAATGTGAAATCAAAGCACGAAAAAGAGGGCCGGTGGGGAGACGAAGAGGTTGGTCGAAGAAAACTGAGCTGAGAAGAAAAAGAGAAGGATGATAGATGGAAAAATGAAAAGATAATCATATGAAAAATGAGATCAATGGAGGAAGAGAAAGATGACTGTTTCATAGATGAGACTGGCCAACAAGAGACAGGGTAGGAATAGTGAGGAAAAGCATGACTGATGAGAAGAGGTAGACCGCGCCGTGCCCTCTGTGGAAGGGGAGGGGGGGGGGAAGACGCCATGATGAGAACCAGGAGGCTGCTGAACAAAATTAACTAGTAACAAAGTATAAAATATAAAAATGATGTTATTGCAGTAAAGGGATTAATACAAGTTTTGATACTCTGCTCACCTCGTCTCGCGTGAAGGAAAACTGGGAGGGGCCTTGGTGCCTGTGACAATGATGATGATGATGACCCCTGTAACTATNATGGTTCCAGGCACACACAGTTGGCACTTTTTTCCCCGAAGTTGTTTGGCTACACTGATTATAAGTAGGTAACTCCAATTAACCGTATGAACTTAGTAAGAATGAAATAAAGACGCCACGCAGGTTTGAGGTTAGCTTTCAGAGTTCTTTCCAGTCACTTCATCAAGCAACATGTACTGTACAGGGACATGTAACTTCACCAAGCAACGTTTGTATGTATCTCCACAATAACTTTACTAGTATCGTTAACTCCACAGTCACTTCCCAGAGCAAGGTTAACTCCAGTCACTTCATTAGGCAATGTTAGCTCAACAAGGGCACTTCACTAAGCAAGGTTACCTTCACACTGCCACTTCACTAAGCATCGACTGCACAGTGAATTTAACAATTAAAAGGGAGAACACCAAAAATGAATGTTATAAATATGTCACCACGCTTTACCACAGACAGCAAGGCATAAACCGACTCCCTCACCCCGGATCCCCGGCTACTCTCACACTGCACCGCAATTATACGATCATTAAAGCTTAAGGATGATTATCTCTGGATTTATTTACAAATTCACGCCTTTTACAAGAACTACATGGTATTGTCTTCAAGATGCTCGTGGAGAATGACAATGGATCCCGTGTGTTACCGTAAAAAGTGGAACATGTAGATTTGTGCGCCAAAAATGGCCCCAGTCAAATTCAATCGCCGTATGGCGAGGGAGAGTGTGGGGTAGGAGGGACGATAGGAGAGGGGGGAGGAGGGCGGATGGGGAGGGAGGGGAGGTGGGATGGTGGGGAGAAGGGAGGGGGTGACGTGACAAGCTGGGGGATGATGCCACTGGGATGGTTATATTTTTCATGATGAATGTTCTAACACAGCACCATTTGTTTTATTTATCAGAATACTTGATAAAGTTGGGGTAGTTCCAGCGTGTGGTAAAACGACTTACAAGAGCAAAACAAAAGAAAAAGCAAGCTACATAAGGCAAGGCACCACGTGGTTCTGGCCGACCATTCCTCCTCCTCCCGCACAGCGAGTCTGGGTGTACTAAAAAAAAAAAAATGGCCAAGAAAAGGGTGTTACATTCCCCTCAATGCCACCTACAGTAGAAATTGTTCATAAACTTCATTAGTCCTTTCATTACTAAGACTTTTCCCCTACGCTGCAATAAACAGACTTTTTGGCAGCCAGGTTTAAAGAAAAACGTCATCGTAATGAAAAGAAAATGTTCCGGATCACGGGAACATAGCCTTACACCTGGCAAGAAACGATAGGGGATTGACTCATACTATCCACTATTTAACCCCTTCAGTCCGAGTACGTTATTGACTGTTTATTCTTCCTACGACCATTTTTTCTTTTTCAGCGTAACGGGGACTTTCGGAATTGGAAAGGTTCAGCCTTCGTTATAAGGGGACTCTTCGAATGAAAATTGTTTGGAAATAGCCAGAATTAATCAGAAATAGCCGTCGTTGGACAGAAGGAGCTAAATAGTAACTGTGGTATGTGGGGTGGTGATTGGAGTGCAGGTAGGCCAAAGAAAGATGTGCTGGAGGAAAGACTGAATACTACTGAGGAGACCAAGAAATAGGAGAAGGGGAAAATGGCTTGTGGATGAAGAGGCAGGTCAACGAAAGATAATGTGGAGAGAAGATGATGGGAAGGACGTCTGGTGGAAAGATGGGCAGGTCCAAAGATGAAGCATGGAAGAGAAAGATGACTTGTAGGAACAAAAGAAAGATGGCTGGTTATAAAAGGAGAAAGATTAGAAGCATGACAGGTAGAATGAAGAGAAATATGACTAGTAGAAAGATACAAAAGATGACTGGTGGGATGACAGATGGTGGGATGATGAGAAAGATGGTGGTAATGTCACAGGTGGGAAATGAGAAACATGGAGGCTGGAGGGATAAGAATGATGACTGCTGGGAAAATGAGGAAGATGACTGATGGCTAGAAGAAAAACATGACAGGAGGGAAAATGGGAAAGATGAATGGTGGGAAGAAGAGGAAGATAATCGGTGGGAATAAGAGAAAGATGGCTGATTGGAAATGAAGAAAGACGGCTGGTTGGCATAAGAGAAGAAGACTGGTGGGTACACGAGAAAGATGAGTGGTGGGAAGAGGTGACACGTGATTGATGGGAAAATGAGAATGATGGTTTGCGGGAATACAAAGAGACTCGCCAGAGAAAGATGAGACTGCAGGAAGATGAGGAACGTCATTATTCGAGACACTTCCTGTTGATGTTATTAAATTTTGGATAATTGTTTTGAACTTTCTTCAACTGGTAGTAGCATGAATAAACTAACAACAGCAAATGTGCAACCCCACTCCTGTGCAGTAACTTTGAAGCACAAAGGCTCACAGGACACGCGAATAACAGGTAGCCTTAAAACAATTTCCGTACCAATAGCAATTTCTCTTAAAACTTTCTGTCTCTGGATAAAAGACCGTGCCTTGACAAGTTTTTGGAGTGGGAAGAATGATTATCGCAGGCAGGGAGTTATTATACAGTATATATACGGTACAATGAGACAGCCTACTCACCTCATCACACATGAAGGATGTCTGGGATAGGCTTTTGGCGCTGACCACGCTGATGATATAACTACTGTAACTATCCCGATATTCCACACACTAAATAATTTTCGGGTACTTCAGTTATTTAGCTACTCTTATTAACACTAGGTAACTCCTCCACTTCCAGCACTCGCTCCAGATAAAAGTAAAATCGTTTAGAAACAGCAAAAATGAAATAAACATTCCACGTGGGTTATATGTCAACTTGGACTCCACAGTTACTTAACCAAGTAACGTTTACCAGTAACTTTACAATCACTTCATCGATCAACGCTTATAAGGAACTCCACGGACACTTCACTATCCAACGTTAACTCCACACAGTCACTTCACTAAGCAACATTAACCCCACAGTCACTCATCAATGCCTAGTCGACAGCCACTTCATTACACAACGCTTATCTCACACAGTCATTTCTCTAAGCAACGTTTTAAAGAAACATCCACGTTACCCACAACGCTACAAGGAACTCCAAAGTCAATTCCCACAGCAACATTAATTAACTTCACAGTCATCTCACCAATTAACATTTACCAGTAAAACGCCTTTGTCGGCGAGGTACGAGCGAGGGCATTTAAATCCGAAAGCATTGAAATGTCACCCAACACCCCAAGGATGCCTAGAGTATATTGATGGCTATCTACCTACCAACTTAAATAACTTTACGACAAACTGTCTGGCCTGTGGCCCTCTTTTGAAGATTTTCGACATGCTACACTTGGCGCGTGTCACGTGCCGCGTGCACCGCCTGGGTATGATGAAACCTGTAAAAAAAAGCAAATCTTAAAGAACTGGGTTATCATGTGGTGCAAATCACGCAGTGATCGGTCCCGTGGTTGCTGAGATATAAGCTTCTCAAAAGTGATAGGGCCGGGCCGGGTAGGGCAGCTCATAAATGAAATTTCACTGCTTGTCGAGAGACTCGGGAGGGCTTCGCCCTCTCTCGCAATAAGGAACATCAAAGTTAACGACACTCAGATGAAACAGGAGACTTAAAATGACTTCCTCAAGCAGGCTACTCTCACACTGCATCACACTCATATGCTCATTAAATTTCAAGGATCATTATATTGTATTTATTGACAGTTTCACGTCAGCGTGAACGATTAGGTGCTACGATGAACGCCACCGGATACAAAAGGTTAAAAGGACGAACTGCCACGTCAAGACAAGGCAAATCGTCAAAATAGGGCAAATTTTTTTTTTCAAACTTTTTTTTTATTACATACGAGGAATAAAATCTTGAAAAAATACCTGACATTGGCAAGTGCACCTCTTCAACCCGAGGACGCAATATCTATTTCGTTCTAGCTACCTCCGGGCGATGTTATTCACTTAATGGAAGAATTATTGCTATGAAGTGGTCAATTATTCCGTCTAGTTCGAAAACTGTTTTCCAAGCTGAATAAAATCGATGATAAAGGGCAACAGAAAAATGACTGGGCCGAAGGGATTAATGTTGGAACGCTGGCTTAAAAAAAAAAAAAAAAAAAGTATGTTATGCATAGATAAATGTGGAGAGAAATGGGGGCAGACAAACGTAACGTATGGTGATGGAATGAGGAAAAGACACCAGCACAAAGAAAAATAAAATGAATGGAAGAAGCTCGTCCAATGAAATGCGAACTAGTGGGAAAATGAGGAGATACAGTAGGTCAAAGAAAGATGAAACAAAGGGACAACGAAGGGTACAAACAAATGCGAGAGGGAGAGAAGAGGCCGATCAAAGAAAGATGAAGTGGGAGGAAGGAGAAGAGGGAGATGTAGGGAAGAAGAGGTAGAGTCTAAATAAAGACGAGAGAAAGGGATAAGATGTGAAGTATATGAGGATGATGTGGGGAGGGGGAGGCCGTCAGGGATTTTCCTTCGTTCTTTCTTTCCTATATTTATTATTTAACTTATTTATTTTTAGAGGACTGATTTATTGGGTAGGGAAAAAAATGTCCTTACAGAATTCGGTGCCCGGAAATAATTACATAGAGGTAAAAGTTATCATTAGTGCTTAATTGATGCTTACTACCCCTCCCCCCACTCACCAGATTCGTATTTACAAAGCAGGCATCAAGTTTCGACTGATGTAGCCAGCGCTGTGTTGTTTATATTCGATTTAATATACTTTTTTTTTTATATAAGTCATACTATGAAGTGAAAGTAAAGAAACAAATGCTAAAAGTTTCTGGATTTTATCTCTTGACTGCTGTGACACATCTGAGTATTTTGTCTACCTCAGGGTGATTTTATTCAGCTTGGGGACACTTCCTGTAGTGGAGGTGTTAATGAAACCTGTACCTTACATCTTCATTTCGAAATGAATCTCTCCTGATCTGAATAAAACCGTGCGAAGATAGCAGCTATGAAATAAGAAATACGTAAGCAGATTTGTGTAAAGTTACTGCCCCAAAACTGAAAGCTGCTTGTAGCTGCGGAAGTGAGAGGCGTGCAGTACCACACATACTTCGGCTTAGTTCCTCCCGTGCCTGTTATCACCCGCTTAAGCTAGAACTTGCTTGTGTGGACGTCAGGGGCTGCAATATCCCGCTCTGTTGAACAAAGTTGTGAGGCTCTCAGATTACCGAGTCAAGCAGCGTGAATATATTGCCGTAAACTGAGCTGTCATTACATGGAACAAGCCTTGACAACATTTACGTTAATTACCACCAGAGAGCCTACTTCACTCCTAGTCAGGTGACATCTTACTTTAGTTAGTCTTGCTTTCTCATGTCAATTTTAATCTGTTTACGAATGATCCTTCACCCCTACGCCAAGTAAAATCCGTCTGGAGATAGCGATGAGAGAGAAAAAAAAATGGACTCAAGGTGTTAACAATAGCATTTTGATCATAAACTGATTTTTTTTCTTAGGTAATGATGACAAACAGTGGTAAGTTCATAATGTGGTCGCTAAATGTGAGCTCATATGCCAGACTAACAAAAAATAACATCTTAAACTCGTTGCAAAAGAATTCGTAAAATTCTCTTGTTGGCTACTGATGCAACCTTTATTTACTGATTTGTTATATTACAGTGTCCCTGTTACCCTCTCCAGCGGGGAAGTGCCGGAAAAAAAAAATCATTCATTGATGCAAATTATCTCAGTATTAGCAATATGCCAATAGAAGTAACATAAGGGAAAATATAAGAGTACAGTAATACGAAATATAAACTGCACAGGAAGAGATTCTATGAAGTCTCCTAAACCAACAAGAATGCATCCCTTACCATTGTGGACGTCTGCCGCACGGAAGGCATTGTGTCATGATGGATCGCAATAGAGCCTACCTGTAAAAGGACAGACATATTACTTTAGACAACCACATCAATTAGGCTGTCTTTGCAGAGAGGATCGGTAAGAGATGTGTGCATTAAAAAGATCAGAAAACACTGTCTAAAAAATACTATGAGTTCAGTATAAAACGAAGGCTATATGTATACAGTTAATGATACAGACTGTGTACAACAGTATCAAAAGATCAGTATGAAAAAAAACACTGTCTGCACAAAAAGGAGTAGTAAGGAATGTCTGTATAAACGTGAATGCTAAATGCTCTATAGACAAAAAAATTGGGGGGGGGGCAAAGGCTATCCTTATAACATCAATGGCACAGAAATAACAACAACATTTATATGAAAAAATAATAATGGCAAAGGCAGAAAATAGGAATGGTAAAACCTGTCTGTATATATCTCATTTATTTTGTGCTAATACTGTCCAAACCTAACAGAAATCAGACAAAACTCTTCCCCATGCTTTGTGTTGGAGAGATCACAACAGACGCTATATACCTCCCAGTTATTACTAAACGAAAAGGTCAGAGGTGAAGCGGTTGAAAAAGGTATGACCTCAGGCTGCCTCTCCACGACAACTGGGTGGTGGCAGTGAGAGGCTTTAGAAAGGTCGTATTAGTGAAGCTGATAAAGTATTCTAGATAGCATAGGACACTTGGTAAACCCTCCCCCTTAGCGATTTATATTGAACAGTTAACCTTTTCATCCTCTTGCATGCTACTGGACAAACTATATCGGTACTTAAGTATTCAAATGACACACACACAAACACACACACACACACACACACACACACACACACACACACACACACAACATAATAAAACGCTATGACTAGAACCGGGCTTTGAGTGCGTGAAGGTTTGAGGGAGCCCCTTACTTATGACGGTCAGTTTTATACCACCTGCAGGTATGGGAAATGGTAAAACTGCTTTCTCTTAACACAGCGCAGTCAGCAAGAATGAAAAAAGGTTATGCGTATTTCATTTTTCTGTAGTATTTAAATAATGAAATAAAAACCTTTGGCTTTTAGCTTGGCGGTCTCAGGATTAATCATGTCATTTTTAAATTCCCTAAGCACTGACGTCTTCTAAGAGTAAATCTAAATCTCATTAAATCTTCTAAGCACTGTTTCTTGGTCACACGCACAATTACATAAAAACAACATTGGGTACTATATAAAGTCAGTTTCAATAGTTCTTTTGAAAAATAAGATGAGATCATGTTAGCTACTGTAGTCGGTTTTCATCTAAGGAAACTGGGTCACTCTCACTACTTTAATACAAAGTCTATCTATCTATCTAACTACTGTCAGACGCCTTAATCCCGTAAGGGGTGGCCACAAACAAATCGCCTCCATGTCACCCAGTCCCCCGCCATTTCACTGCCCTACTCCCAGCTCACACCCTCCTCTCTCATATACCTCTTCACTCCATCTCTCCATCTCACCTTTGGCCTCCCCCTCCCTCTTCCCCCTCCATATCATTCACATAGACTCTCCTCGTTAGTCTCTCGCTCTCCATCCTCTCCACATGGCCAAACCACCTCAATGTATTTCTTCAAACTGTCTAACGCTTTCTATCATATACTAAGTCGTTACATAAAATTTGATAAGCCAAAGTTGTTACGTAGCTAGGAGTCTCCTTGCTTAATAATCAACTGGAAACGGTAGGGAAAATGCGTATGGGCCGAAGGGGTTCAATATTTCTATCACAGAGATCTATTTGTACAGTACACTTATCTCTCTGACTACGAAGATGAATTTTTATCATTTAATTACAGGCAACTTTGGACGATTATATTCACTGCAAGACGGAGAAAAGTCTCTAGCTGATGCGTGTAACAATATCCTACAATAATCCCCTGACCACGGTGACATGGTATCCGTTATTTTTGCTACTTCCGCAAGATTTTCATCAGATCGGGAAGTACCTCTCATCGTTGTGTTGAAACTATGAATTGTGTATTATCTATCTGCAGTTTGACTAAGGACATAGTTACCACAAATACCATGTGGTAGATCAGAATATTAACGTGCGACATACAGAAATAAAATGATGTGGAACAAGTACTAGGACGGTCCTTGGAATACTGCTCCGCACGTACTTAACCCATCCCCTAAGGTCATATCGTACCTAATTATCAGATTAATGATATTATGATGTACTCAAGCGTTAATTTCTACTTGTACTTAGCTACATCAGTTCATATTAGATCCACGGTTGGATAGGTCCTTCTCCTCTCGGGAAAAGAGATAGAAAAAGAGAGAAGTGGCCAGAATTTTATGCTTCCCCACGCTGGCAGAGTTCAAATGAGGAAAGGGTGTCTGTAAAAGTAGCGATGTATGTGAAAATTGGAGCATTGTAATAACTATACTTGTGTGTATATGAAGCTGTATGTCATCGGTACAACGATAGGGTGCGAACATGTGCAGGAAATGAAATTACATACTATCACCACCCATTGTAAATAACTGTAATGGATGATGTCCGAACCTTAGATTCGGAGCACACTCACTGCTAGACAAGGACATGAGCCACTGAGACACCGAAGCTCCAGTGACTTTTATAGCCAAAGGAATTAGAAATGAGTTGTCGTACATCAGGAGCGACAGAGAAAGTGAATACGATAAAGAAAAAAAACTTAAAGGGCAACTTTCCTCTGCAGCTGAGTGTAGGTCTGTGCAGCCTGTGTTTGTCTTGCCATTCCCTTTATACTTCCCTGAACCATCCGAATAAATTAACAGTATTATCATGTTCTCCCAGTGCACTAATGGCGTTGATAATTCCACCAAGAGAATTATTAACGGGATGCATATTAAGCTTGAGATGTAGCTTTGGAGATGTTAGACAAGGGAGGTATGTACATGTTCACTGCGTGCTCGTTTCTCCTTGGCTTAATAAAATCATCAAAGGAAATAAGGATGAAATTAATGAGGATCCATCATATGACGGGGTTACCGGTCAAGGACATGTGAAAAAAAGCCGGATGAGATAGTAACCCAGGTGAAATGACGAGACAAGAGAAACGACGAGCCACGAGAAATTACCCAACAGAAATGACGAGCCGGGGGAAATGAGCCAGGAGAAATGCCGAGCCAGGGGAAGTGACGAGCCAGGGGAAATGACGAGCCAGGGGAAGTGACAAGCCAGGAAAAATGACGATCCAGGAGAAATTACAAACCAGGCGAAATGACGAGCCAGGAAAAATGATAAACCTAGCTAAAGAAAATGTTAATAAGGTACAATTTAATCTCCAGGCTAAAACCTTGGCGTCAAGAAAAGCTAGAGAGAAAGAAGGAGGGAGCGAGAGAGCACCAGCAGCGTGGCATATGAGAGCTTCTGGCCGGTGCCGAAAAGTTGATAAATTACTTAAGCCAACTGGAAACTTCTCTCAGGCGGGGGGAAGCAAAAATACAGTTCAGAGGAAAGTGACGGGTGACTAATTTTCATTTCTTGGGTGGAAAAAAAATGATAAAAGTTTAATTTCGCGTCATCTTCTTACCCTCGGACTTTGTAATGTAATTAAATTATACAGGAGACGGTCTGTATTTTTCAGCTTCATTCCAGTCACGTGTTTTTTTATTCTTATATTTATTTCTGCTACCTCCAGACGATTTTATTCAGTCTAGGAAGGGCCTCTGCTAGCGTAGGAGTTAATGAAGGCAATATATAAAACCCTATCAGCTTTAAACATCTGAATGCTGGTTAAAATCGTCTGGTGAAAGCAAGAGTAACAAAATACGTCGTCAGACTGAGGGGGTTATATGTTTCAAAAGCACTGCATAAATATATCAATGAGGCTGTTAATGTTGCACAATTTAGATTCATAAACCCATTTTCTTACAGGATGATTTCTCTGTTTTATTCTGGCTGCTGACCAAAGTTAAAAAAAAGATCTTCGGGGACTAAGGAGCGAAAAATAGCCTATTCTACCTACTAGCAGACGATTTTACTAGCCTTAACCCCTCGAATCCGAGTGGTGTCCTTATTCCTGTCGCTTCCAGACTGTTTCATTCAACTTCGGAAAGGCCTCCCCTATCGAGGAGTTAGATAAAGCTGTATCTAACCCTCTAATCCCGAAAAATCTATCCGAAGCTGAATAAAATCGCCAGGAGATGGGAAGCATACAAAGAACTATGTATCTGGGCTCAAAGATCTCTCGTAATGATTTCCCCCCTTATCTTCATGCTGTATGTCTTATAAATTAACAGCTCCAATATGACTGCATTGCTTTTTCGATTCTTCCTGATATCTCCAGACGATTAGATTAAGCGCTGGTTTGAAGGGGTTAGGTGCAGTCTTCATGAACCTTCTCACTTATAAATGCCCGGATAAAATCGTCTGGTGGTCGCTAGAGTAAGATAAAGAAAAAAAGTGTAGCATCAGTTAATAAAGACAAAAAATACGTCAGTGTAGCGTAAGAGTTAATAAAGAAAAAAAATCGTCAGTGTAGTAATGAAGTAATTACTGCATAAGTTCTTCACTTGCCGCGAAGGAAGAGAAAAATATATATACCACCCCTCCATCTCAAAAAGAAGTAAAAATTGGTGCATTCTTCCGACCCAAGTGTATGCCCGTTCCGCTTTAAGTGTGTGGAGGGTACACATTTCTCCAAGGCAGCAAATGGTTCTCAATCTATTATTCAAGACATCAAGCTCACGGCTCATTCTTTACGCTCGCACATGTATTTAATAAAACTATAGCATTTTCCAAGGCCAGTTTGGAGTTTAATGTGAACAGAAGCCACTCTTGAATGCACAAATTTTGATTTTTTACTTCACCTTTACCCCTTCTCTCTCCTATCTCCTATTCTGTTAGAGAGGGAAAAGAGGGAGGGGTGAATGGAAGAGGCGAGGTGACGAGACATCGGAATGGAGAAAGGAGAGTGAAAGGGAGAGGGAGAGAAGAGAAAAGACGAGTGGGAAGGGGGAGGGAAAAAAGAAGGAGGGGCAGGAGGGAAAAGGAGTGGAAAACAGAAGGAAGGAGTAAAGGAGGGAGAAAAAGCAGGATGAGGAAGAATTATTGAAAAAGAAGAGGGAGGGAGACGGGAGAGGAAGATAAGGGGGACTGGAAAGGAAAAGGGGGAAAAGGGGGAAGGAGAAAGATGGGAGAGTGAAAAGGAAGATGGAAGAAGGAATGGGAGGGCAAAGGATGGGGTAAGAGTAAAAAGGATTGGAGAGGGAATTATGAGGAGAGGAAGGGGAAGGACAGGAGAGGTAAGGGTATGAGAGAGGAGAAGGAGAAGTAGAGGAAAGGAGGGGGGAATGGAGAGGGAAAGGAAGAGGAAGAAAGGACCTGGGTGAGGAAGGCAGAAGAGGAGAGAAGGAAAAGGACATGGGAAAGGGACAGCGAGAAAGGAAGGACGGGAAGGGATAGGATGGCAGGAAGGAAGCTGAGGGGTAAGGGAAGATACTGAAGGAGAGGGGGAAAGGATGAAGGCTCAGGGAGAGGAGGGGAAGGAAGGAAGGAAATTGAGAGAGAGAGAGAGAGAGAGAGAGAGAGAGCGAGAG
>JAGKTI010028066.1:0-13065 GCA_018397915.1 Birgus latro | reverse complement strand
GTTGTCAAAACTTTCGTCATTCTACCGCGAGTAATTGTTTTTACGTGTGGGCGGTGTGTTCCTCTGAGCGATATTTTTTTAATTGTCCGTCCCGCTCTGAGCCGTTATACGCCGCCCGCGCCCCTTCTCATGCTCCTCGCGCGCGCCGTGGATTCAAATAGGAGCTCAGTCTGTCTGTAGACACGGCACATCGCGCGGTACGCCTCTAAAGGCTTGAGTGATTTCTTAGCGATTTCAGATCTCAGCTTGTGTTGGCGTGTGTCCTGTAGCTCCCACCCCCTTGGTGATCGTGGCAGCAGCTCGGTCTCATCCATACCGATTAGTATTTTCTTGTTTTCCTAGGCTTAAGCTTTTGAGATATTTAGCTGTTTGTCTGAGTGGGTGAGTGCATTTCCCTTCCTTTGATTTGAATTGGAGTCATGTAACGTAAATTTATTTGCTTGTATTTAATAAATTTACAGTTCGGTTTCTTGAGCTTTGTTGAATGTAACAGTCGTGTTTAATTTTCCCACTTGTTTAAAATAGTTTTGCTACTCCACGTTAGCACAACTCTTTGTATTAAATCACGACTGGTACTTAGGCCAGCTTTTGGCATTAATCCTTAAATCCGTTGTGCTAGCTAGGAGTTTGGCTCAGCCAAGATCCTGTTTATCTTTATTATTATCATTTTGAATGTTAAGGGGAGAAACTAACTTTCTTAGAGGCCAACGGTACAATATTACAGCCTAATTGAGCGTCTAGTCTCTGCTGTGTACCGTAAAGAATGTCTATAAATTCTCGACTCTAGAGAATTGGCGAAGTAAGCCAGCATAAAGTGAAATCGCTACTTGATTTCACGAGTTTATTCCCTCGTAGTAAATGACTCGATAGTCATTCTTAGCACACATAGCTATATATTGTATACTCGAGTTATACAATATCACATTTATCCTCTTGAATTATACACTTATCCTTTTGAAATACTAAAATTTCCCCTGACAACTCTCCTCACGTAATCACCTGCAAGAATTTCAAGTCCCGGAAAAACTCTGTCGTCATAATAATCTAATTCCAGTTCAGACTCCATCACATCAATGACATCTTTCCAAGTCGAGTAATTTAATCTCCTCACAATGAGAGGTCAATCCTAATCTGAATAAAATCGTCGAGCGGCAGATAAATATACAACGACGGCTAAGTAATGTACGCTGGCGAGGTTAGTGAATAATTTTTGTTTTCTTTCAGCCTGAGGTGGTCTGCCCACTCCCCTGAACGAAACAATAACGACTGGCAATACCATGGATTGGATAATGGATGAATGGATAAATAGATACTGCTAGACGATTCTGTTAAAACTGGCTGTGAAAAGGGCTAATGTGTGTCTGGGAGGCCTGGCTGGGGGCAGAAGGGGAAGGGAAACGTGCTGGCGGAAGCCAATACGTCACTGGACCACAGTGACAATAAATTAATGATTTTACACAAGAAACAACCTATAACAGTAAAGGGGCTAAATAAAGTTGTATCCAACTCTTCCCATTCGAAATGTCTCCTAAACTGAATAAAACTACCTGGAGACAGTACGAATATGCAGAAAGTATCGCCATCTGACTTGGGGAATTAATCTAGTCATTACAATGGTGCCTTATTATGTCACTGAAAAAAAAAATGTTTATTCCCATACGATTTTATGTCGCTAGCAAATGGTCGGTCGGGTCAGGTTAAAACCATCTCCATTAATTCTTCCACTAATCGTATTTTCAGGTGGTTTATACAAATGATCCCTGGGCATTTCTTTTAACCGATAAGAGGTCATGGGGTTTTCTCTGATGAATTAATCATTAGGCGATAGCAACAATAATATATTTTATAAGTGACAACTGTGTGTGTGTGTGTGTGTGTGTGTGTGTGTGTGTGTGTGTGTGTGTGTGCTGATGTTTGAAAATGCTGTTTTACGTGCGTAATTCAAATATGATACGACAGAAAACTGACTCAAAAAATAATTAATTCCTAATGAACTCACTCTGAACGATGATTACCAAGCGTAACGACCCCCACGCCAAAAATATCATCATTTTCCCAATCCTAAAAGATGCAGTTAGGTAGGATCGCAAATAGAGAGTGAAAGCGTATAACTTCCGGTGCGTTCTTTTTCTTTTTTCTTTTTGTACCCTTTGTTTGAGGATACCGTTGGATGAAAGTGCATTCCGAAAATATTGTGTGTGTGTGTGTGTGTGTGTGTGTGTGTGTGTGTGTGTGTGTGTGTGTGTGTGTGTGTGTGTTTGAACATATCGTTGAATATAACTGCATCATGTACTGTAGTCACTATTTTCGTCTGACGGAACAGGGTCACTCGCACAATTTAATATTAAGTCTCCGTTGCATATAAGTAAATGAGACTTAGCTAAGGAGAAGGAATGAGCCTTCTTAGTTACCGGTCGAATCAACCCCGCAATGCGAGCTGAAAAGGGTTTGGGATCATTGTAAAATTAGAACACGCCACAGAAGAGCGATTCTAAAAAAATATCTATACCCAACGAACTGAGAAAATGCAATTGCTAGAAGATACTGAAGAAAGGAAAAAAGACTTTCCGGCGTTACGAGTATGTATTCTTTTGTCTGGAGTTGCTTTGTTTGAAGACACTAAATTAATTTCTTCAGTACGATGAAGTCTTTTCTAATGGGGCCGCCACACCAAGGCCGGAACCAGAAATTCTGACGCAAATTGTCCGATTTTGTACGTTAGGAGTAATGCTGGAATAAGAACACCTCGTTTCACTGGGTCACATTCATATCATAATGATTCACAGTTACCCGCATCATGTCTAAGAGAGAAATACGGTAGATTGACCAGAACTATGCTAAATGAAAAAGGAAAAAATGTCTGTAATCCAACTTTAACTCCGACCTTAACGATCGGACAATTTGAGTCAGATTATATCCAATTCCTACGTTGGTGTGGCGTCGCACTTAGTTTATTCTTATTGCTACTAGATTATTTTATTCAGTTTCGGGGGGCCACCTGGTACTGAAGGGATTAACAAAGGCCGTATCTAACCCCTCCAATGTAGTAAATCTCTCCGGAAATGAAAATCATCCAGAAACAGCAAGAACACAAGAAAATTTCGTTCACGGGCTGAGGGGTAAGAGAAATAATCTTTATCCCCCGAGTGTGAGGTTCATCCAAAATACAATCATCTTATAGGAGCCAGAAAAAGAAAAGAAAAGAAAAACAAAAGGTATCGGTTATATTTCCAGTTCAGTAACTAGTCTTATTTTCTCTATATTCTCATAAATTTTATTCAGCTTAGGTTTCTCTGGTTCTGAATGGGTTAGAAAAAAAATCCATTAACCCATTTAACATTTTTTTCCTTTTAGGCATTCTCACTAAACAGTTCTTCTCTCTCTCTCTCTCTTTGAATGATGCACTAGAAATAGATCGAGCAATCCCTCAATACACAATGAACCTAGGATGTACGTACAATAACAGGCAGATCGCGAAATACCGTAGAATATAATGAACCGGAAGGAAGAGGGCGTGATTGGGAGAGAGAGAGAGAGAGAGAGAGAGAGAGAGAGAGAGAGAGAGGGGCGGAAGCCTGACAGTTCCCGCTCATTTGCCTGACAAGTGGACCTACCGTCTCAGCCCCTTCACTGCGAGGACGTTTTTATTCTTGCTGACCTGCCTTAAACCCCTTCAGTGCTAGGACGTTTTTTTTTTCATTCTAACTCCAGAAAATTTACATGGGTGTAGTCTAAATCCCTCCTGTGCAGTCTTGCTATTTTATTCTTCCCACTGCAGTCGTTTTATGCCGACCTAACTTAAACCCCTTCAGTGCGAGGACGTGCTGTTATTATTACTTTTCCTACCTCCGGACGATTTTATTCTATTCTCCTGCTTAAAGTCCTACAATTCCAAGGACGCCCTGTTTTATCCTCCCTCTCTCTCAGATGATCTTAATCACCTTCCAATACCTCACAATAAAAAAATAAAAAAATAAAAAAAGAAGTCCTTCAATCCATATAATACCAGGGCGTTACATATTCTTGTAACCCCTAGACGATTAACCCAGGCAATTTGTTGACGCGTTTTTCACTGAGTTGGGGGGGGGGGGCAGTCAAATGGTGGGTGACAGCGACTTGGAGGCGTTTTGTCTGAGATAACTCTTTGCGGGAGTAGGGCGACGGGCTATAGATAGATAGATGGAATTTTTCACTTTATTCTTAGTACTTATAACAGACGAAAATACTCATCTTAAGAGTGAGCTTTTGTGCTGATGGGTGATTTAAAAATATACCACCCCCACCGGGAAAAAAATAAAATTTAAGTTTGCATAAAACTGTCTGGGGAATGAAAAAATGAAATAAAAACTGCGTTACCGGATTGAAGGTGCTAAACTCAGACTCCAAGACTCCTCGGTAACCGACAGGGTTCCATAATGTTCCCCTTAACAATAAATAAATGAATGAATAAATAAAAAGGGAGCTCGTATTTCATGTTCTGTTTTTCTTACAGCCAGACGATAATATACTTCTTACGAAACCTTTCATACTGAGGCTCCAATGACTCACTCTCAGCTGAATAAAAACGTTTGGCATTAGCAGCAATGGAATACTAGGGTTGTCCCGAGTATGAAAGGGATAATGATGACAGTATTATCACTCACGCTCCTATGATTCACTCTCAGCTGAATATAATCGTCTGGCGTTGGCTGGAAGAAAATTCTAGAGTTGTCCTAATCATGTGTAAATTCTTTCAATATAATGAGAAAGGTAGCTATTTCCATTTTCTTACTCCTCCCAGATTATTCTTTTCAGCTTAAAGAGACATCAAACATATACACCCCTCTTCCCACTCCTTCCTTCAACACATCGGTTACCTGGATCAAACTTTGGTGTTTTATTTAGAATGCAACCAAACGAATCTATACAGCCGAGGTGCATTATGGCAGCTAAAGGGCTCAAAACTATCTTGATTACTACTTTGACCGACATGGACTCACGTAACCATTTCATTCAGAGTTACATCAGATGATAATACTTATCTAAGGGATATGTGAGCGTCAGAGGGTTAAGCTTTGGGGAGACGTCTAAGATCTTAGTGAGGGGGATTAGAGAGGCTGGCACCAGAGGCTGAAGTTCCCGCGGAAAATGTCAAATTTCAACCCATGGTTATTACCTTGTCATATTATGACTCTGTAACCCCCTCAACTAAAATATAGATTATTTGTTTTTTTCACTTTCTAGTCTTCCTACGACCATACGATTTTATTCATATCTGGCCATATGGCAGACCGTTCACAATGGAGAAGTACATATACTTTACAGACTGACTCACCACCAAAATTCGCTCCCAAGGTGAATAAAACTGTCTGGAAATGGCATAATTTCCTTTAAAAAAAAAAAAAAAAAGCCAGTACTGAACGGGACAAATTATTCCGGTGTTAATATAAATATGGTGTATGTATTTACCGCATATATATATATATATATATATATATATATATATAGACAGACAGATAGATAGATAGATAGATAGATATAGATATAAAATAACATCTATATGTCCATCAAAATATTCTGGAACGCATATTACCCACCTCATGGTCTCTTCATCTCTAGATTTCATTCCTGCTAATGTCGTATGAATTTATTAAATTAATTATAAAAGCCTGAGTGTGTTGAAATTGATACCATCAACACCTTTCCGGTGTCATATCTTTAATTCTAGTCACATTACTACACGACGTTCAGTTCAACAAATATTATTCGACTCTGGTCTTCTCGTAATCATCGGTAACTCCAACTCCTTGGGCTCGAAAAGGTCCCTTTAAGCTAAATAAAATCGCCAGTAGGTAGAATTAATAATACGTCATCGGACTGAAAGACGGAAGACTAGTATTCCACACAACACCAGACATTTATTGAACAGAAAGTGGGTCATAGGAGCCCCAGTATTAAATTAGTACCGATAAAGTAAATTCTTGGAGGGAGGGAGGGTTAAATACCTTCACGTATGACAGTAGGGATACATAACTATGTGTACTGCATGAGAGAGAGAGAGAGAGAATGAGGAGGAAGCAGCACCCACAACAAGAAGGTAAACACAGACCAGCTACATAGGGATATTAGCTAAGTCGTGTCTATTAGTTCAGGGTGGCAGTGAACAAGCGGCTTACACGTTAATTATTAGAGAGAGAGAGAGAGAGAGAGAGAGAGAGAGAGAGAGAGAGAGAGAGAGAGAGAGAGAGAGAGAGAGAGAGAGAGAACTTGGATGCAAAGGACAGTGTTAGACTACAAAGTAAATTTTTGAGAGAGAGAGACAGACAGACAGAACTTGGATGCAAAGGACAGTGTTAGACTATAGACAAAGTTATTTTGTGTGTGTGTGTGTGTGTGTGTGTGCGTGCGTGTGTGTGTGTGTGTGTGTGTGTGTGTGTGTGTGTGTGTGTGTGTGAGAGAGAGAGAGAGAGAGAGAGAGAGAGAGAGAGAGAGTCACGGCCTGGCGCTACACTGGGTTCCTTATTAAAATTTTTTTTTTTTTGTCCGACGCTGGGCATAGGTTTCACAGCCTGCTATCAAGGCCCAGCAGTCCTCCTACATACACACTGCCTCCCTTTATGTCCAAACGGTTGTCTGAAGTTAGTGTTGTCGCCCACGTGTCTGCCTGTTTATGTCGATCTCGTGTTACTGACTGTGTCGGTCGCGTGTTACAGCTTATGTCGATCACGTGTTACAGTTTATGTCGGCAGCGTGTTACAGTTTATGTCGACCACATGTTACTGTATATGACGGTCGTGTTATCACATGTGTTGACCACGTGTAATTGTTTACATCGGTCACGTGCTACTGTTCATATCGGTCGTGTTACTGTTTATGTCGGTCACGCGTTACTGTGTTTGCCACATTCAAGTGCCAGTTTTACTCACATGTCATTGCTTATATCAGCTGCGTATTATTATGCTGAGCATGTGCTTATGTCTTGTCATCCATGTTTTATTTTGTCATGCAAGAGTTATGAGTATTATCTCATGGTCTTGCTCTCGCTTTTCACAATTCACCACGAGTTACGACGCAACACGTGTTCTTTATCTCACCACGTGTTATTCCTGGCACATGTTCTGCCTCTAGTTTTTGTTATGGGTTCTTTCGCTAGTCTTTGCCACACGTAATCGCATGACTCGTAATCACCTGGTGTGTGTGTGTGTGTGTGTGTGTGTGTGTGTGTGTGTGTGTGTGTGTAATAATCAAGTCATATAACTTTGGAGAAGAAATAAAATGATGACCTGTTTACTGAAGGTGTGGTACGATAACGACTAACCTATATTTCATACTTTTCCAACAAATTATTTTATTTTCACCTTAAGGGAGGCTGCTCCAAAACAAAAGCGTACTTATATATATTTCACATCTGCTACAGCCATACTGTTTCATTCATCACGGGGAAATCTATCAGCGAAAGGACTGATGTGACCCACAGGGTTTGTCTACATCAAAATGGTGGTTGGGGTTTATTTTCTCACATAACACGATTCACGGATAAGCAACTGGGCACTCTCTCCTTAGATGTCAGGAATAAATAAGTTAGGCTAGGAACCCTACTCCTGACGGGGCAACAGAGGACTGGATGGTATTCTGAAGCTATGTCCAGACGATTTCATCCGCATTAGGGGGAACTTCTTGTAGTAAACTTTTCTGTCACGATGTATGTCAGCTAAACAAAATCGTTTTCTGTTATTTCGAACAATGTACAGGGTATAGAAAGGACATATTACTAGTTCACTTAGGAGGTTTCGTAACACTTCTTCCTTAGCAGTTTATTCTGCCCACTATTCCTTAATATCATCAGGGATGGTATGGATGCAAACTATGTCCATCACGTGAGAAATAACACACTGTAGGATGTTATGGTCTAATATGCAAAGTAAATCGGTAAGAAAGAGGCGCTACGAAGCCTCCTATGCCACGTATAATGATGAAGAGGATTAACTTTCCATAAGACACCATAAAAGCTATCCTTGCCATCAACTTACCATCTTATTTACCTCGAGACACTTTTCTCAGAGATATCAGGGGCCTCCATTAACCCCTGTATGAAAGAATAAATTAATGACGTCCTCGGGCTGAATGGGTCAATACCGTACTCTACATTATGCCCTAGGGTTAGTGTGGGTGGCCGTGGCTGGCTTACAACTATACTTGGGTTGTCCTTACTGCTCTAGATTTTAACACGCTCTCTTTCTCTCCCTCTCTCACTGACATGTTTTCTCCAGTCTGCCACCTGCTGAGAGAGAGAGAGAGTGAAAGCGGGGGGGGGGGGGGAGGGGGGAAGGAAAAATGGAAGATAAGGATGATAAAGACTGAGGCAGACGCGAGGGAAAGAGCCAGCGAGGGATGAGTGGAGGGAAGGATGTAGGGAGAGAAATCAGGGAGGAAAGTAATATGGGATGTAAACTGCCACTGTGAAATAAACACAAACACATTCGCCAAAACCTGTAACATCTGCTTACCGTAGACTACCAATAACTGTATTTACTTATTAGCCGAAGGACAGGCGACTTTATGCATGGCGCCGTGCAACACAATTTGCGGACACCGTACTGGCATCTCAGTAATGTGTGATGAATAAGTGTAGTGTGATGAATAACGAATGATGAATGTGTGCTTTGTTTATGTGTGCGACGACAATGTGTAAAAAGTTCTGAATAATAAATAATGTGTGTACGTGTATGTAAGCGTACAAAAACAAAAGACGGAATACTGACCTGCAGTGTAGCGTGCAGCAGCACCACCACCGTCACCACCAACATGGCTTCCTCACCACAACACACCACCTGCCGAAGAAACGCCCGCTGTTACATTTAGAATACTTCCCATAAAACAACAAATAACTAAAACATACAAATGAATTAATAATGAATAATAATAATAATAATAATAATAATAATAATAATAATAATAATAATAATAATAATAATAATGCTACTACTACTACTACTACTACTACTACTACTAATAATAATAATAATAATAATAACAGGAAAATGGGTTACTATAATTTTAATACAGTAGTGGTAGCAACAGTTGTAATAATACCGGAAGTATTTGCAACAATAGCCGAACTTTAAGCATAGTAGAGCGAAACGTACAATATTTGCCTGTCCTTATAAGGTGTACGAGGTCTGATCAGAAAGTGTCCGACTTTAGGCTCTAAAATAAATAGTTAACCTGTTGAGCTAGAACACTAATCCCCCTCAAAGTAGGTCTCTTCTGACTTGACACACATGTAGCCCAGCGTTTTTTCCACTGCCTAAAACATTTTTCAGAGCTGATTTTCGGCATCTCCTGCAGGTGCTTTGTCGCATTTATGATCTCTTCTCTCTGATGAACCCTGCTCAGGACATGCTTGAGTGTGCAAATCGAGATCCCGACTTTCTGAAGACTTATCACTACAGATGAGACGTGGGTGTAAGGGTACGACCCATAAACTAAAGCGCAGTCGTCCTAGTGGGAGTATGCAGAGTCGTCTCGGGAAAAAAAAAAAAAAAAAAAAAACGAGAGGTCCGCAGCAAGGTGAAATGCACTCGCATGTTTTTTTTTTTTTTTTTCGGATACCGTGGCGTTGTGCATGATGAATACGCACCAGGTCAGACTGTCAACAAACATTACTACCTCGACGTTAGCCGTCGTCTTCGTGACGCAGGCGAAAGAAACCAGACCTTTGGAATGCGGCAAGATGGAAGCTGCACAATGACAACGCCCCAACCCATTCTTCTCAACTGATTCAGGAATTTTTGGCCAGGTACAACATCCCGTAGGTCCAGCAGGCTCCCTACTCGCCAGACATGTCTCCGTGCGATTTTTGGTTATTCCCCAAGCTCAAACCTCAGCTGAAGGGTTCCCGATTTGAGACGTGAGGAAATATCATGAGGAATGCTATAAAACACTTGCAGAAGATACCGAAAACCGACTTTCAACAATGTTTCAGGCAGTGGAAACAACGCTGGGCTACATGTGTGAAGTCTGGAGGGGCCTACTCTGAGGGGGTTAGTGTCCTAACTTAACAGGATACCTTTTTCTTTTCTTTTTTAGAACCTAACGTCGGTTGTCGGATACTTTCCGGACAGTCTTCGTATTCTTAGCTATCGGCATTCCTTCCTGACTCATATCTAAATAATATCAATACGTACCAGTCCTACATTTACTGCCAGTACTTGCTGTTTATTATTATTATAATTATCATCATCATCTCTATTATTATTACTATTACTATTATAATTATCATTAATATTATTATTATTATTACCATATACTGTACATAAAGACTGGTGGACGGTGTAGCCTATTCACAGGACCCACACATTACTGAACTCTAAAAATTATTCTAAGAAATAATCTGCCACCACTAGAGGAAAATATACAAGAGCTTTAGAAAGTATGATGTAACAGTAATGATACCATAAGTAATAAAACATAGTATAGCTGGTAACTATCATTAAGAATAATACTCCTACTCTCTTCTCCCTGTAGATTTTCAAGCAGGTTCTAACAACTAATTATAAAATTCCTGTGGTTACTTGAACCAAGAACATGGGCAAAAATACTATTTCTTTTCCCAAAATGCTAGTAGTAGACAGCACTTTTTATTCTGATCACGTGAAAACTGGACTAAAAAATGCACAATTCAAAATTTTTATACCTTAAAACAGCCCAACTTAAGCCAATATCGATAATTATAGCAATATAATGGAAAGTACCGCCGTGTTCAGTAAGCAAAAAAAAAAAAAAAACACACGTTATATCCATATATTCAGATTATCACATTAACTGCTCATTATACTGCATAATAACTGCTGATTATAATGCACGCTGCTCTCGCTTCATAATTCACTCAGTACGTTCCACTGCACTCAATAAAAGTTCTTGTGTCCCCTGTTACGGTTAACTGCCCAATTTACTCCAATGTATGTCAATAAACGAGGACTCATTCACAAGCAGAACATGTTAATTACCACCTATTAGTGTTACTGGGTGAGGCTCCATCCACCACCACCACCAACAGATCCGACTTTCTCCTGGCCCTACGTATGGCAACACCGGAGAAAGTCGGATTGGATTGCCAGATGTCATCCCGGCGTAATATTTCTTCCATCGTCCGCCGGACGACTGCCGTATTACCATGGCCGGTGTGCCATTATGGTTTTCGTGGACTTGTGTAGAGATTAAATACAATCAATTATGAAGTCTGCGAGATTTTTAAGCACAACTGAACGATAGAGGCAAGAGTAACACTTGCTAGAGACCCTAACACTTCCGTTCGGAAGGGTGGACACAAATCCCCATTTTATGCACGGTTCTTCCCTTTTATTTTGTCCCACGTGTTTCCTCTGATAATGGCGACCTTCCTGTGGTAATGAATGTTGCTCGGAATCATTGTTTTCCTGCGCCGTAGGGGTCAATTTCTTGTTCCTGCTTCAGTCATTATGCTGCCAACATTTTTTTCCCTCCAACTTTCAGCTCCCCCTCCCCCCCCCAAAAAAAAAGGCTGTACTTTCACTCCTCTGGTTTAGTGACAGAAAGAAAAAAAAATGTCCAAAACAAGCAGGAGAAACCGACAGTTGTCAAACATTTGTGCAAGATACATAAAAAGCACACAGAGAAAGTTTCTGTTCACAGATACCATTGCGTACAATAATCCATAAAGCCTACATGCATGGTATGGTCATTGTATGGTATCTGATCTAAAAAAAAAAAAAAAATGCCGTAAAAAACTGAAGACTGCATACGAACTGTCAACCTTTACAATTAATGAACGCAAAATTAGCCTACGGAAAAAACATCATATATTGTAACTTTGATTTTTCTAACAGCTCATACAATGTCAGTAAAAATACTTGGCGTATCATTGAGCTGAAAGTCGCAGCTCAAACGATGAATATACAGGCGACTTGTAAATAAACAAAATAAACAAGAACCGCAACAAACCACACATGATATCACTGACCACTTTCCCCGCCCAAGGTATAGTCATTGGGAGGGAGGGAGGGAGGGCGAAATGGAGGGAGGGAGGGGGGGGAGGAAGGGAGAGATGGAGGGAAGAACGGTGAGATGAGGTAAGAATGAAGCGCAGAGTTCAAGACGACGGGTGTGTGTGTGAGAGAGAAAGAGGGGAAGTGAAAAGAAGGGGGATGTATGAAAAGGAGGAGTAATTGATGCAGGCTTGGAAGTAAGGAAAACGTTAGGGAGGAGAGAGAGAGAGAGAGAGAGAGAGAGAGAGAGAGAGAGAGAGAGAGAGAGAGAGAGAGCGGATGTGAGGGAAAGCAGAAAGGGTGCAAAAGATAGAATGGTGCACAATGAGGAGGGGAGATGAGAGGAAGGCAGACAGGAGACAGATAAGAGAGACCATTTAGTGATAAAGATTGGAGGGAAGAATGAAAGGATGATAAGAGGGACGTTATGTCGGAAAGGAAGGCGAAGGTATAAAACAGTAAGGAAAGGGAGGCGCAAAATGGTAATGGATGAATAACGAATGAAAAAAAAAAAGAACTGGAAGAAGGGGGGAGGGAAAGGAATATGAAGAGGGAAGGAAGGAAAGGAAATGAGGAAAACAGTGAGAGAAGAAAGGAGACAATATATGGAGGGCTGAAAAAAGAAAATGAGAGGAAATGAAAAAAAAGAAGAAAAATGTGAATATGTGGATGGAAAAGATGGAGGGAAGGAGGAAAGGAGAGCGAAGGAAGAGGTTAGAAAAACAAGAAGGAAAAGGATGGAGGAAAAGAGGAGATGGAGAGACAAAGGAGGGAAGGAAAAAGATGAGAAAAGGGGTGAAAGAAAAGGAGAGAGGTAAAGAAAAAATGAGGAAGAAAAAGAAGCGGAGAGAGAAGAGCAGGGAGAGGGAAGGAAAAAATAAGGAGAAAGAAAAGGAAAGAGGGAAGAGCAGGGAAAGGGAAGGAGAGAAAAGAAGGGAAAAGGGAAAAGTAAAAATAAGAGGAAAGAACAATGAAGGAAAAATGATGGGCGTGAGAAAGTAAAAAGATGAAAGGAGAGAGAGAGAGAGAGAGAGAGAGAGAGAGAGAGAGAGAGAGAGAG